>ML834662.1:19151-49472 GCA_009831015.1 Picea engelmannii | reverse complement strand
GCTTCCTTTAGTCTCTGTCTAATTTGAATCACCTGTTCCTCCATTTCTTGAATCAATTCTGGCCCCACCGTTACTCGGTCTTCTAGTCTATCCCAACTCAATGGTGTTCTGCATGGTCTTCCTTACAAAGCTTCGTATGGTCGCATTCCGATGGAACTATGATAACTGTTATTGTAAGCAAACTCTACCAAACGTAGGTACTTTTCCCACTGGGTTTGATTATCCATTACATACATCCTAAGCATGCCTTCCATAACTTGATTTACTCTCTCAGTTTTCCCATCTGTTTCAGGATGATAAGCTGTGCTTAAGTTCAACTGAGTCCCCAATGCTATCTGTAAACTTGTCCAAAATCTAGACATGAATCTGGAGTCCCTATCTAAAATAATCTTCTTGGGTATCCCGTGCAAACGGATAACTTCGCCTATGAACACTCGTGCCACATCAGCAACATCGTAAGTGTATCTAACCGGAATGAAATGAGCACTCTTGGTTAACTTGTCCACTATCACAAGAATGACATTGTGTCTATGAGATGTGAGCGGAAATCCTACAACAAAATCCATCGAGATAACTTCCCACTTGGACATAGGGACATCATGTGGTTGTAGGAGGCCTGCCGGGTGATGGTGGTCGGCTTTCACCTATTGACACTCTAGGCATTTGGCGATGAAATGGACTATATCGCACTTCATGCCTGCCCAAAAGAAGAGTTTCTTCATATCTGCGTACATCTTCATAACTTCCGGATGTGCACAATAATGTGACCTATGGGCTTCCTTCAGTATGATGTTTCGAATATCCCCATTCTCAGGGATGTACATCCTTCCTTGATATCTTAACAATCCATCTGTTTCCAGATTATATCCTTCATACTTTGGGTCTATCTGCCTCTTGCTCTGAAGGTTTGAAGTAACCTTTAAATACCAACTGTCTCCTAGTAGTTGTGCCAACACCTGTTCCCTCAGACTAACCTTTAAGGTCACCAAGGAGAAGATACGTGGTCTCCTACTCAAGGCATCTGCGACCACATTTTCCTTCCCCTTTATGTACGAAATACCAAAATCGTACTCACTCATAAACTCACTCCAACGCCTTTGCCTGGAATTCAGATCTCTTTGAGTGAATAGATGTTTTAAACTCTGATGGTCCGTTCTGAGCTCAAAGTTTCGCCCCACAAGATAGTGCCTCCAAAGTTTCAGAGCCAGCATTACAGCTGCTAAATCTAAATCATGAGTCGCGTATAATTCCTCGTGCTTCTTCAACTTCCTTGATGCATAAGCTATCACTCCTCCATCCTACATCAGGATGGCCCCCAAACCTTGTTTCGAGGCATCTGTGCAGACCATGAAGTCCTTTTCCATATCTGGCACTCGTAGAATTGGCGCACTAGTTAGTAATCTCTTAAGCTCCCTGAATGAACTATCACATTCTTCTGTCCATTCATACCTGAACCCCTTGCATTGCAAAGTGGTGATGGGTTTCGCTATTTTTGAAAATCCTTCCACAAATCTCCGGTAGTAACCTGCTAGCCCCATGAAACTTCTCACCTCATGTGCATTTTTCGGCACTGGCCATTCCATAATGGCTCTTACCTTTTCTAGGTCCACAGAGATTCCTTTGCCCGAAATGATGTGACCTAGATAGTGGATTTCCTTCTAGAAGAAGGAACACTTCGACAATTTCCCATACAATTTGTTCTCTCTAAGGCAAGACAACACTCTTCGCAAGTGTTCCTCGTGTTCTCTTTCATTCTTGGAATAGATGAGAATGTCATCTAGAAAAACTTGGACAAATCGATCTAAGTACTTCCGGAATACGCTGTTCATGAGACTCATGAATACTGTTGGCGCATTAGTCAATCCAAAAGGTACCACAACAAACTCGTAATGTCCAAATCGAGTTCAAAAGGCAGTTTTTGGGATATCACCCTCCTTAATCCTCAACTGATGATACCCTGATCGCAAATCGATCTTTGAGAATACCGTCGCTCCTTTCATATGATCGAAGAGTTCATCTATTTGTGGCATTGGGTACCTATTTTTCACTGTAGCACGGTTCAAGTCCCTGTAGTCTATACACAATCGTAAGGACCCATACTTCTTCTTCACAAAAATCACCGGTGCGCCCCAAGGCGAAACACTGGGCCTTACTAGCCCTAAGTCTAGTAACTCTTTCAACTGCATTTGCAACTCACAAATTTCCAGTGCCGTCATTCAATACAGAGTCTTGGATACTGGTTCTGCACCAGGTTTTAGCTCAATAGTAAAATCAAGCTCCCTTTTAGGAGGTAACCCTGGTAATTCGTTCAGAAAAACATCTTGAAATTCTGACAATACTGGATACTGATCCAATGAGGGTCCCTTCCTTTATTTCACTGCCTCCACTACATAAAGTCGACGCCCTTGTCTCATGCACCGCTTGACCTTCATAGTTGATATAGAGTGTAATGAAACTTTTCTCTGTACACCCTGGATCTCTATTGGTCTTCCTTCATCATCGATACAAAGTACCCTCTTTGCGAAACAATCTACCAAAGTTCGATGGGCTGCTAACTAATCCATCCCAATGATTAGGTCATACGTCCCAAGAGCAGTGACGTATACCTTCAACCTGGTGGTGCACACTCCTAGGTCTACTATACAATTATCGACACTAGGTCCCACAACTTGTTTTTCCCTCGAAGCCATCTTGACTTGTTTAAAGTCATCGTGCTCGTAGGCTGCCAGCCCACTCTTCTCTAATGCAGATGGTGAAATGAAACTATCTGTCGCACCAGAATCAAACAAAATCTTAACATTGATATGATTTAGCGTACCTGATGACTCCACTACTGTGGATTGATGTTCAGCCTGGCGGTTATTAACCGCTGCGTAAATCTTGTGGCTGCTACTTGATCCTCCCATTCGTGCCTTTCCTTCTCTATGCATAAACCCTTGTTGTAACTCTGGGCAGTCCCGCTATTAATGGGGTCCTTTGCACCTCCAACAGGTAATATGAAATGGAACCGGTACACTATTACGTGACGGTCCCTGAAATGAGTTCCTCCCCCTGGAACCCCTGCCCCTACTAGCTGTTCCCTGTGATTGTCGTGGGCCTGTCTAGCTGCCATTGAAATCCTTGCAGTTACTGTCCATGGTACGCCTCTGTTACCATAAGGTGGTGGCCTTGAGCCCCTTCCCTTTGAAAATGTCCTTGGGGTCTTTCCTACGAATCTTGGGCGATGCGAAAATGTTGATCTTGCACCCCCTGTTAAGTTCATGTGTTCTTCTGCGTAACACACACTTTCTACCGCCTCTGCTACTGAAGATGGCTTCCACATCCTTACCATAGCTTCATATCCCGTGATCTCTGCTTCATCTTGCGCTCTATCTTCGACAGGCTATCAAAGTCCCAAAATAGGTCAAACTTGACTGGATCCCTCAAAACTTGGTCAAGGGCCAACATGCCGCCAACACTCACTTGTGACTCGTCCCGAGTCACTTTGATGTGGGAAGTTCTGCTTTGAGCACTTTGAGCTTGGATCGAACTGCTTCGACTTGTTGTTGTGCTACAAGCTCTTTCTCAACAAACTCTTGAATGACTACATCATTCACAGGTCCTTCCAGGCATTGTTCTGCTACGGTGTTAACCTGCTCCAGTTCTGCTCCCTGGCCCTCGACCTCTAAGAACAATTGGCAAGCCTTGTCTTTTATAGGTCGGAGTCTCTGAGTTACTTCCATAAATTTTCTTTAGATAGCCTGGATCTACTGCTGGACGGTTCGCTGCTCTTGAGATCTCTTCATTCTCTCCATAGTTGTCAGGGCTTTCAGTTGTATATGTAGTGTTTCTGCGTGCTGCTTTGCTTCCTGGAGTTGTGACTCCAGTGCCTGCAACTCTGGGTTCTCGGTAAGTTTCTCATATGTCTGGGCATTGCGATCAGTGAATTGCTTACATTCTAAGGTAAGGGCCTTTATCCTTTCAACTGCGCTCCTGGAAGTTGCTTCTCTTTGGTCCTTTACCTCCTGTGGGGTCTCAGGTATAATGCGTAGCTCCAAGTCTGTTATGTGTTGCTGCAGCTATTGGATCACGTATTCAAGTTGTGCTACTTTCTTCGTGACTTAATACTCTGCCTTTATTTCTATGATAGTTACAGAGCGCAGTGTTTTGTTGAACGCTTCCTTCACTTCGAGTTGCTCGACGAGAAACTGTTCCTTTCCTTACTCCAACTGTGTTTTTTCTTCATCGAACTTCACTTGGAGAGCCATATTTTCCTGTTCTGCAGCACTGTGTTGCTCTACTAGTACCCCTTGTACTTGTTTCAAAGCCTGGGTGGCTTGCGTTGTTTCTTCATGTGCTCGTCGAAGGTGAGCTTTGACTATATCGGCTAAGTTGTGCAGTTGAGCTGGTTCATTTCCCATTTCTGGTGTTCCCAATGACAGAGGCACAATGGAGACTGTGAGGATGGACTGTAGTGCCTATTGTACCCCTTGGAGCTCGACCTCAATTCTATTGTACTTCTCCTCCTACTTAGCTTCTTACTTATCTTCTATCTCCAGTGAAGCATCATTCAGGGCTACTAAGATGAAATTGAAATCATCAGAGGTAAGGATGGTCTACATATTAGTTATGGGGTATTTTGATCTCTTGTGGAAGGAAGGTTTCGAGGGGGAAACCTTCCTTTTCCTTGAGGGGTCCTTCTCATATCTGGGCGGCGTTACTTCGCCTTTCCTCTGTTCATATTCTGTGCCATCTATATCTTCGCCATCACCTCCTTACTTTGGTGACATGGAAGCAGTATTCACTGAGGCATTGCTTAAATCTTGTACTTTGTCAGTCTTCTTTGTTTTGCTAGGTCCGGGTGTATCCTGCGTAGTTTCTGGGCTGTCAATGTTAAACATCTTTGTAGGGTCTGCTAGAATGAGGAGGTCTGTCAGCCAGTCCTTGGTGATCTCTTCTAATTCCTCCTTCATCAACTTGTAATAGTACTGAAGTTGTTGCTTGTGCTCGTCGTCATGCGCTGTGATATAAATGAAATGCCAATTCGCACTGAACTTCATCAGAGTCCTGAATCGGTGTAAAATGTTCGGTGTCATGCGAGGCTTAGAATATATGTCTATCTTCAACTGATTGTAGTACGTATGGAACACGACATTTGACTTCCATTTCTTATTCATGACACTTGAGTACCACAATGTACTGAACTTCGTAGCCAAGGGTTCAAAAGGCTCGATGTCCGGGAAGGTCGCATCTTCCGGCATCTCCCACGCAATGAAAACGATCAGGATCAATAGCCAGCTGAAATGAAATTCGTACCCTTGATCCTGGGCTTCTTTGCAGTCAAGTTCTAATTGGTTCACCAGGTACTTCGCCCACTTCATCTAAAGACATTTTGTGCACTTCCCTGGGAGGTCGACTACAAAACCGATGACTTGGGTGGGTCAGTTCTTTCGTACTAACTTCCCTGCAATCATTTGACAGGCCAGGCTCACTGCGCCATTCTGAATAGAGGCTCTGAGCGTCACTCGAATGGTTATAATGTCCCCAATATTTATATTGCTTCGCCATGGCAAAGTACCATGTGTCGTTGTTCTGATATCCTGACGAATCTCCAATTTTGCAAATTTTCCTTCTGTGAGGTTCCCTCTAGAGATTTCTACAACTTATCGATCTTGTCTCTCTTCTTACTTAACTTTCTAGCCTTCTTTCTAGTGAGCTTTGTCTCGGTATTCCTTTTTCCATTCTGATTTTTGTCTTCTTTTGACATAGTCACTTCGCGCTATTGAGATTCTTCCCTAGGGTTCCAGGATAATACTTCTTCTTTGTCTAGGATAGGTACTTCAATCTTCTATGGGTCCTCTAGTGTTCTTACAACTTCGACATCCGAGTCTCTAGTGTTAAATAGCTTCGATCTGTTCTCATGCTCTTCAATCAAGTGTGCGATCCTTCTAGTCATGAAATCTTTTAACTCTTGTTTCTTCTGTTCCAAACCTTCTTCTTCTTCCTTTCATCTGGCTTGATCTCTATCAATCCAAGGTTTTCCTAGTAGCATGGTAAATGGGGCGCTGTCCTCAGTAAATTTAATTATCTCAAAATCTTCTTTTGTCAAAGTTCCATTAACATTCATAGGTATGCGAGTGAGCTTCCCACATAGGTTTATCATCTATCCTCTAAATAACCCTATTCCTCATAATGAAGGGATCATAGTAGGCTTCCCTATAGCTTCCCAAGTTCTCTCAATAATGATATTCACCTGTGTTTCCTTATGTAAAACACAGTCAATGTCGAAGTCTCCTAGTCTTTCTTCAATGCATTCTTTTTCCTTGAAGATCTCTGATAATCTGACATGTTGGTGGTCATTTAGGGTTTCTTTCATTTGTGGCAATACTTTCTCTAATTCTTTCTGGGGTTCTGTTATTTCTGGATCTTCCTTAGGGTTTTCTTGATTTGGATTCCTTAGTTCCAGCTTAGCAATCATTCTAGGGCAGTCCAACACTTCATGGTCCATAGCTTTACAACAAATACAACTAGGTATTTTCCCAGGGCATTCCTTAGAAAGATGTCCTGATATTTTGCAACTGTAACAGAGGGTTAATCCTCTCTTTTGATTAAGTGATCCCCAACCTTTCTTGTACTGCGCGCTAGGCTCATAGAAGCTAACCTGCAAAAAATTCTTTCTAGGATCCTACATCCATTTGTTAGTCCAAACATTCTTTCTATACATAGGTATAACATATCTCTCACTATTCTTATCAGATCTACTCATATCAAACCTTCTTTCATATATTAGTGCCATAGTTTTCAATCTAGGACATAATCTATCAAACACACCTAGATTCATACTTTTGAAACAAAAATTTCCAATTATCTTACTTTTTTCAGAGCACAAAGCTTCTAGATCTAGAACTTTTCACTATTCTTACCTTTATCAGAGCACAAAGCTTACAAATCTTATCCCTTTTCTTCAGATCTGACCTCTTTTCTTGGCACAAATCTCCTCAGGTCAAGTAGAATGTTGCGCACTAGGAAAACAGATCTATGCACAGAGCTTTCACAATCTCAGGTTGAATCTTTGCACAAAGATTATTCTTTCTTAGTTCCCAAAAATCACAGTTTCATGTCTAATACTGCGCACTTCAACAGTAGATCTACGCATAAAAAAAATCTTCACTTCCCAACAATCATAGTTTGATTCCCGAAAACAGAACCATTTGTTGGCATAGGGGCAGACCTAGGGTTCAACGCTACAACAACGCACCAACAAAACCCTAACTACCAGCCCTTTCGGCAACACCTACGAAGCAGATAAAGCCTCACCCAAGGTAGAGGCAGGGGTGGTTGCAGGACTCAAGTGTCTGCAACCTTAGCTAGGATACAGATCTGTGATTATAATACTTAACAGAGCACTTAGAATCAATAATTCATCAATATTCAACCAATAACTACTGCGCAGATAGAACAGAGCATCGCATTATTCACTCAGATATGATGTATTTAATCACTTTATCATAAATAGGTAGGTTATATCTAGTAGATTGAGCACTAATCACCTTCATATAGGTCATATCTAACATTCTTACACATCATTAGCACAAAGCATAAGTAGATTTATCTATCCCTATCGAAGCACTTAGCAAGAGAAGTTATAAATACAGCAAGACAAGCACAAAGAGAAACAACACAATGTTTATGTGGTTCACCCCCACCTTGGGGCTACGTCCACCAACTCATCTTCTTTATTGTCTTCATTCAATCGGTTACAAGCACAGAGCCTCAAAACCCTACTTCACCTAGGACATGAGATCTGTGCAACTCACTAGATCCTCCTTCCTTGCGTTGCAGCACAAAGCCTTCATAGTCTCTTGAAATTACTTGCACTTAGCTCTGCAAGTCTCATACAATATGCACGAAGCCTTAAAAATATTGATCACACAGATCCCACTCTTAGAACTTAGCCAACTTGCACAACACTTGTGCACTATTCAACTACTTCTTTCATTTCCTAGCCTTCTATTTATACATACAAAATAGGCCTAAACATGGGTAAACCCATGGGTCGACATCCCATTCCCGTTACATATTCCCAAATCCCAAAAAGGACCCAAAAAGCGGCCGATATCCCGCGATCTCTACTTCATCTTCGACAAGATGTCGAAGTCCCAAAATAGGTAAAACTTGACCAGATCCCTCAAAACTTGGTCAAGGGAAAACACGACCATTTTTCCTCATCTCTACTGACAATTGGAATGTCATTCGTGGGACCTCGAGTTGGCCTATTCACAAAATATTCAAACCCTAGTTCCAAAAACGAGCCCGACCGACATTTCCCTATTCCATACTTAGCCACTTTCCCACAATTCCACAAATTTACAAACCGTCCGTTTAACTACACCATCATTCCCTCTTCTGTTTTACACGTTTTGTAGTCAAAAATTTTGACTTGTGCAATTTCACCGTTGGACACTCACCTATCCTCATTATCTCCTATAATATTATTTTGAAGCCCATCCAACCACTTTTCAAATTTGGCCATTCCTTCCTTGCTTTCTCTTTCCCGTCTCCGTCACCTTCGCACCTGTCTATAATAAAAAATAATGTTTATATATATACGGCTTGCTTCTAAATATTTAATGCTAACACCTCATCATGCAGGGACTGTGTAAATTGTCATTGATGGGCGAAAGGATTGAGAAGATCCCATTAATGCACATTAAACCAATATTTGATGAGGATATTTCAAATACCGTGGAATGTCATTCTCACACTCTCAGCTTCGTTCATTCACAAAACCTCCAATCCTTAAATGTTCTTCATCGTAACTGCCACCTTCGCACTTCTAAGTATGAAATAATTAAGATTTACTTCTAACAGCTCACCATATAGCATGCATAGAGATTGTCATGAATGAGCGAAGAGCTCGAGGACATTTTCCATTCACATGCATTGAACCAACATTTCTAGAGGGTTATATTATCCCCTCCATCTATTCATTTCAACCAGCATTTGGAGAAAACAGACGTTTTCATAAACTACTGGTAGTAGCTCCACCACAGTTCTGTAGAGATACAATGAACATCTTCGGGCCTGAAGACCAGAACCACCACAGTAACAAAGCATCGCTCCAATGGCCTTCCATAGTAATAAAGCAACCCAAAGTTCTTCAAACAGACGAGGTTCATCCTAAAATTGATAGTTCTCACAACCTTCACGTGCAGAAGAAGGGAAAAAGAATTGTAGGGGAGGCGGAGGACCCTGAAATTGGGAGTCAAAACATGGACCTTGATGTTGATCTGGATAGAATATTATGCAACCTTAAACTGTCAAGAGACATGATTCACCATAGCTACCCAATGGACATAGTTGATACCGAATTTTTTTACGAAGATGAATCCTTTGTATTCCAGAGTGTTGTTTTTGAAAGAAAATCTAAAAAATTAACTATTGAAAAGAGAGATGTAAAAAATAAGAAAATAAAACTTCATTCAGAACTTGACCTTGCCAATATGCAGTCGTCCCAAATCTATGGACTTCACACAACAATCGGAGATGCTCTTCATGATTCCATTGGAGTAATTGAGGCCGAGAATGCCAGACTAAAGGACCAAATCAAGGAATTAGAGGAATCTTTGCTTACTATGCCATTGCTTGGCAGTCCTTTGGAAATATCCATGCTTGCGGCTCCCTTCACCCCTACAGCAAAGCTAAAAGGATCCTCCAGCTTCCTCACATCGTGTAGAGGATATGTGGAGAATAATATTCAGAAAAGAATGGAACTAATTGCTAAGGCCTGGGAAACATCACAAATTATGGATTCCCTGGGAAGTAGGGCACATAACTTGTTCAAACTTCTACAGACGGATTTTAAAAATGAATAAAATTTCTATTTAGACATGTTCATCCCATTTTCCTTTCATGTCAACAACATGGCAGACACGATAAGAAGACAACATGATCTCCCCTCCAAAAAACGACCCTCTCAATTAGAAGCATGCTAGAAAGAGAAGGTGAAGAAAATATATCTCATCGTCTAATCATGTGAGCAAGCAATATCAAAGAAAGAAATATTATTCACAAACCTCACCAAAATAGACTTAGCCGGAAGGACAAACGAGTTCCAGGACCCTGGCTTAATCATCAACTCGTTGGTGTTAATCAAGCAATCTTTCGATAAACAAGTTGATAATTTAAGGGCGTTGTCTTTACAAAAATTTTACAGGACTCTTGAATATCATGAAGATCACGTGGACAACTGGCTAGTCCGTTATTCGGTACAGAATGGAGACATTCATCAGGCTCTGTGTAATTTTTCTATTGATCTAAGCGATTTAGAAAATAAAATTTTCAGCATTAAAATCCGGAATGACATCAACGTCGCCCCTTGAGAAGCTACATTGAAGAATTCGTCCAAACAAAATTGAAGTGGGTCACCGATGAAATCCAACAGGAAAAGGCATCATCAAGCAAATATAAAAAATACTTATATGGACCATCAGTATACGTCCTTTGTTTATCAATCTAGTTATTCAAGTGGGTCAGCAATGAAAGCCAACAGGAAAAGGCATCAACAAGAAAATAACAAAAATACTTATATGTACCATCGTTGTAAGTCTATATTGATCCTCCTTTGTTTATCAATCCAGTTATTCCACCTTTTCTGAATAGAAATCTCTAGCCAAAACGTGATATCTTCACATTTCTACTTTTCAAGTATTAGACTCTACCTTCTCCCACTTCTTCTTTCCACAATCCTATTTCTTGTACATATTTCTCTTATGGTCCGCGGGAGCCTCAATCACAGTCTATATGACAAACACATTTAAATTTCCAGGAATATGTAACAAACTATTTTTTTTTATATATTCCAAATAAAACTATTTTTTTGTCTCCTTCTATATTTATATGCTCCTAGATTTTTATCTTCAGTTACGCTGAATGTCAAGACATTATGTTTATTTTATTTCAATTCTCTTTTTTTCTAATGCATATCTTTTTTTGCTTGGTCATTTTAAAAATTAAATTTGAGATAAATCACTCATTTAAATTTGAGATATCATATTTCACACACACACACACACACACACACACACACACACACACACACACATATATATATATATTAAATTTCCAGGGATATGTAACACGCTTTTTATTTTTTGATATAAATGTCATAAAATTGTGTTTAATACTTCTTTTCTACTCACAAATTTAGAGAGTATGTAATTTCTTGCATGCTTACCACCTGTCCTTTATATTGCTTGCCACATCTACAAAGCTTTGTTGATGTACCAGACATAAATATTTTTTGATAAATTTCAAATAAAACTAATTCGGGAATACTAAATTATGCATCCATACCAAATGTACTTCAACTTCCTACCTACGTGTTTGTACTCGGTCACATTTATTCCCATTCCAACCTAGCATGGACTATGCGTCCATGCAACACTTGTTTTATATATTATCGACTGGGAGATGAATGTGTCATTTCCAAAAAACAAAAAATGAATAATAATTTCATGTAACTTTCCATTTGATCCCTTGAATTCCTTGGCATAGAATGTGAATTCCTTGTCATAGAATGTGAAATTCAGATCTTAAAATATAATGATTAAGGGAGTACTAATCATCATTCATTATTTCTCTAGGGTTTCATGATGATGATGATGATGAGTTCATGAAAGAGATCAAGGCCCACAAGAAAGAAGAGCTTTGTTTCATGTCAAAGTATGTAATCATTAAGGGAGTACTAATCGTCATTCATTATTTCACTAGGGTCTCATGATGATGAGTTCGTGAAAGAGATCAAGGCCCACAATAAACAAGAGCTTTGTTTCATGTGAAAGTATGGGGATGGGTTAATCCTTTGATTATCATATCCCTACAATAACATTGTTTTGAAAGTTTGTAACATTGTAGGAATATTAGTTGAGTGTGCCCACCATGGTTGCAAATTAGAATTTGAAGAAAAGGAAAACAAAACATTTGAGGAAAAGGAAAAAAAATATGAAGAGGAAACTTGGAAGTCACCACTTATTTGATTCGTTATGGTTTGGAGTTAGTGGCACGTGAGGATGATGAACTTATTATAAGTTGAACCTGAAGATACTAGGATGTGGCAGTTTTTAATGTGTCAACAAGTGGCAATTCTTAATCACACTGAATTATATCCTCCAAATACCCATAGTACCTATTTTCAGTTTCTTCTGGATGCCTGTCACTTCTAGAGGAAACATTAGTGACCTTAAACATTGCAGTTATCCTATAATCTGAGGCTTTCATCTTATCATCCAACCTTTTGATATGAAATTTACGACCATTACACCACATAGCCTTGTGGTGTTTCAACTGCAACATGGACAACAAGTAAAAATGCATTGTCAATTAGTAAATGTCATATAATATGGACTTAGTAAATATATATTTCAAAAAACAAACAAAACAAATACATTGATATAATGGGAAATAACTATAAAAATGTGGGTGAACATACTTGCCTTTTTATCTTTTAAACCAAAGGATAAATCAATTTCCCTTTGCGTAAGATTAAGAAATTCATGTCGAAAACGATGCATTGTTTTAATCATCTTACTAACCCCTTCCCATGATAACCTACCATAGTATTCTTCACATCGTTCTATTCAATACTCCATCCAATCAAGATTGTTTGCAATGTATAAATGTAGAGCATCCCATCCTCGACCAACTATATGAAAAAATAGCAATTCAATATCAATAATTAGCTATCATTGGAAAAGTTTAATATAGTTGATGGAATAAAAATAAATGAATGAGTATGATAATATAAAATTGAAAAATCATATGTATAATATATTAAATCTACAACATTTAATTACCTTTCACAATCCTCATTCTACATTTCCCCAATAGGACATCCCCTTCAAATTTGTTGATGGAGTCGAGATGCCAAATGCGAGGCACATTCATATTTTCTACTAATTTAGGAAGATATTGACTATTATACACCATGCATTGATATAACATATATCCCTCCACCATAGAACCCACGAGACATGCTCTTTGTCTAAAAAAATCCTTCAATGACTTCAACTACCTCTCCACCATCCACATCGACCTTGTGTGTATTGGTCCACATAATTAAATCTCCTCAACTTGGTGTATGAAGTAGTTTTCTTGTGCATTGAAAAATGTTGGTGGTAGATACTTCTGCATTTCACACATTAGTCAGAGAATTTCTCTCTTTCAATACCTTATATATTCTTTATGGATTTAATTAGATGAAATCCACCTACAAATGATGCAAGAAAATAACAGTTTTGAACAATATCAAGGCATATATAAAATTGCAGATAAAACACAATATGTCAATAAGTTTTTCTACAAAGCACTGAAGCAACATTTTCCATATAAAATTGCATTACTTACCTCATGTATTTTCCAAGATCATATATAACTTGTTTTATGTTGTTTTCAAATCTCTCTAGGAGAGATAGAGGTAGAACATACTATAACAAAAAGAAAATCATTAATATTTATTTCCAAATAAGAGAAAAAAATTACTAAAAAGATGTATACCAATATGTTAATATACCTAATAATTAACTTAATCAATGTATGGAAGTCATGTGTTTTAACCCCACCAAAATCACCTTTTTTCATTAAGATATTTTGTATGTTCGATGAAAACCCTGTTGGAGACCTAATTTTACGAATGACCTCTTTTACAACATTTCTCTGTTCCTCTATCAATAACCATGGAAGACTAATATTTTGTTCTCGACCATCACCATTAGAATTAATAATCACACTTTGCAATCAGTGATTAGCTCCTTGGATTTCACTACAAATCTTTCCAATTATTTCTTTGTCAGTTCTTCCATCTAAGATTCACCATAACAATTATGTTATATTCTTCTCGATATGCATTGTATCAAACATATGAACTATTTGTAGGTGCTCGTAGTAGGGAATCCTATTGAATTGTATGGGGTAACTTTTCAATCTTCGTGGAATCCAAATCATGCCTTAACGACATTCATGAAACATAAACAAAATCACATTAACACTAATTAATCAATATAGCTAGGTACCGCGCTAAACAAAATTCACTGGAAAAAAATGATAAGATTTATATATATGATACAAAAATAATTTTCATACCTTGACGATTTCTATTATATTCCAACTTCCATAGGTGAGGTGTCATTCTTCATGGTTTTTTTCCATTCTCTTCTTTACCATTGAATTTATCTTTCTCGATAGTTCGATAACTATGGTTCTTATGAAGAAAGTGCCTATACTCACCAAACACCTCCTTTCCTAAACTTCTTGAATGACGATATTTTTTCCTAGGACCACAAACTGGACATGAAAATTAACCCTTTGTTTGAATACTTACAAGATATATGAATTAATGTATCGAATTAGGATTACAATTTTAAAAAATGCATGATATTTTCAAAATATTATATAATACTAAAGCGCAATGGAAAGTTACATACCAAAATAATGTGTTAACCCGGGAGCATCATGAATTGTCCATGCAAGTATTCCATGGAATTGAAATTTGTTTTGCCCCATTGGTTCTAGAGATGTCATATACAGTGATGCCAACCCATAACTTCAGTAACTCATCGATAAGAGGCTCAATATATACATTCATATCTTTGACTTGGTACTTACCTAATCGGTTCAACATACATTAATTATATTTAGTTATACGCCCTTATACATAAAATATATAATTATCATGCACAAAACAAAGAAATAAAATATTATGCCATACTTTCATGTAAATAAAGACAGGTTAATTAAATACCTGGAACAATCATTGCCAACATTGTGTGATCTCTCTTTATTGACATCCAAGGAGGAAGGTTGTTGTTTATAACAAAAGTGGGCCACACTGAGTAAGTAGAACAAAGCTCTCCAAATGGATTGACACCATCAACTGCCAATGAAAGTCTAACATTATTTTTTCTTCGATGTTCTTTAATGCAAAACCATCTACATGCATTAGAAGAACATTGTATTCACTTATGTTCTTTGCATGGAAATCCATAAACTGTGCTATACTTTTGCACCCGAACAATCGTTGGAAACGTGGAATTATGGGAATATGACGAAGAACTTTGCGAGGTACCTTTTTTGTTGCTTGATCAATTCAATATCTACTTTTTTTTTTTTTTTTTAAGTAAGAGGTTTAATATATTAAGTTCCTGCTAGAGGCAAACAGTTTCAAAATACATAGATTGTCTTGTTGTAATTACTGGGCTGCCCCAACAGAGGGGAAACCAGCCCAGTCAGTAGATTAGTCAGCATGTGCCTAGCTATAAATCATAAAAAAAGAAATGTCTAAGACAGCTTGGACAAACATAACAAGGAAAACCTGACTGGCTCGGCTTCGGACACGTCATAAGTCTAGACACCAGGCGCGTAACCCGGCCAGGTGGCATTAAGATCCCCTGGCCATGGTTCCTCTTCGACAACTTCCGGCCTGTCTCCCCACTGCCTCTCGTCCTGCTTCGTGGTCGCGGCACCCGGGTCATTCCTCATGCTATCCTCCGCTTCCCTGGTCGCATTCCCACTTTGTTCCGGTCTCGCCTCTGCTGCACTCTGCTTTGCCATATCCTCGCCTGGAGTAGCTGCCCATTGCATTGTGGTATCCCCAGTTGTCCTCGTGCTCCCCATGTCATTTCCTTCTTTGGCTTCTGCTTCAGGATGCTGCCTGGAGGTTTCTCCTTCTGGGGGTGAAAGAACCACTTCGTGCAGGGAGGATAGAAGCTGTAGAAAAAGCGCCACCTTGTCGTTGGTGAGTTGCAGCCTGAAATGCAAGTCATCCACCCCCTGGCGGAGTTCGAAGACAAGGCCATAGAGAATGGCCACCTTGTCTTTCAGCTGCTCGTTGTTTGTGGAGTTGGGGGTGGGGGGGCCAGAGTGCCCAGCCTTCCTCGGAGGAGGAGGTTGGTTGGCCCCTATGTCTCTAGGGAATGTCGGGCTTGTAGGGTGGAATGGTTCAATCATTGATGGAGTGGGGAGGAAGCACATGGAAGAGCTGGGTAGGCGCGGAACCAGTTCCAAGCAATTGAAATTCATGGTCGGTGGGTTGAGAGAAGAAGAGCCATGGAGCTCGGCTTGGGATTGGATGGAAGAATCAGTGGGTGGCGAAGCATGCGAAGAGATGGAGGGCCGATGCGGTTTCTAGGGAGAGCCCCGCCATGGCCTCCCTCTTAAATGTTTTTTGTGCTTAGGCATGAGTTGCACAGAACTGTGGTCGTCGGGTTGCATGAAGAGAGGAGTCGCCGAGGGCCAGTGAGCACAGTCAGAGGATGGGCATGGCTGCGAAGGGGGAGGCCCAATGAACCAACAACAGAGATAATGAACAGAGCAGAGTAACAACGCCATAATACAATACAAAGGTCGAGTGTGAGCATTAACAACCCTTCCCATTGCAATAAGGGTGCTTTAATGTTGCGGGAGGGTGGCAAGTGGCGGTACGAGCCCGTCACATGGCTCCGTGCCCCGTTGGCATATGCCCCCCTCTGTCATAGTCCACGTGTTCCCCGCTAACACCCCATCCGGGGGAGCATCCATCGCCCTAGCTTGGCGAATGCATTGATGAAGAATTGGATGATCAGGTTCCAAGGCTGAGTTACAGAGGAGTTCTGAATCGCTCCAGTTGATGCCTATATTTGCCAGGTCGTCCGCCACTTGATTCACATGCCTTCTGACATGGGATGGGATGATGGTCAGCCCTGGACGTAGAGAATCAGTGATGGTCTGCAATCCATGTAAGAGTCTCCAGCTGGGTGATATTTTATCCGAGTTGGCTCCGTTTATGATTTTTCGCAGTAAGTTGATAATGATTAAGGAGTCGCCCTCAACGACTATCTTAATGAAGTTGCTTTCAATGACTATTTGGAGTCCCCTTGTGAGACCCCTCAGTTCTATTGCATTGTTCGTGGAGTGGCCTATGGGGCCTGCACTGATGAGAAGGATGTGCCCGAGGGTGTCGCGGAGGACAATTCCATAGCCTGCAGGTCCGGGGTTTCCCTTAGAGGCCCCATCAAAGTTAAGCTTGATAAAACCTATTGGGGGAGGAGACCAAAAGGAAGGGTTGCTGGGGGGAGGGGGCGGGTTAGGAGAAGGTCGATCCTGAAGGGGAGAGGGTGGAGTCTAGAACCGGATGATGGGGAGTTCGCTTGGGTTGTTGTTCTTGATCTCATCGGGTCATGGCTGAAGAGGGAGAGTCTCCAGGATGTTACGATAGCACTGATGCCAGCAGTGTTTCCAGGGGAGGGCCAGGCCTTTGAATGTTCTTCTATTCCTTTCTTTCTAGGTTTTCCATAAAATAAAGCCCGGTAGGAGTTGCCAAACACGATTGAGGAGGGGAGAGCGGAAATCTTGGTCCCTCCAGTTTGTGATGGTTTCCAGGATGCTATCTCTGCTGCGGTCTGAGGTGCGCATAATAATTGTTGCTTGATCCCAAATTTGAGCGATATAATGGAAGGAGTTGAGAAGATGGTTCATTGTTTCCTCTGCCTCTCCACAGAGTAAGCATATAGAGGGACCAACGAATCCCCTTTTCGAAAGGTTATCCCAAGTTAGGATGCTGGAGTGAGTGACAAGCCAGAGGAAGAGGGTGATTTTTGGCCAGTGCTTAAGATTCCATAGCTTGCACCACACTTTCGCGTTAGGGAGAGGGTTTGCAGGAGCTTTGAGCTGGTAAGCTTCCCCAGTGCTAAAGGTTCCCCTTGGTCTGTATCCCCATCTTAAGATGTCCTCTCCTGCTCTTTTGGGGATTTTCCGTTTCATCATCTCTTCGTGTCAGGGTTATAGATCCACGCCTGCCTCCAACTCGATGTTTTCCCTGTCCAGGTGCCATCGGTGCCACGTGTTTTCCTGGGGTTTGTCCTGCCAGAAGTTAGCTACTTTTGTCAGGCCTGCCCGAGTGGTTTGAGTGCAGATTTCATGGGCCCATTCCTCCTTACTCAAAATCGGCCATTGTTTCCAGGAATCTTGCCAGAAGAGGGTCATTTTTCCATTCCTGATTTCCCAGAAGGCATGCGCGGATACCAGTTGTCGATTCTGCCTAGTTGTTGTCCATATTAAGGAGCCCGGGATATCCTCATTCCAACGGATGAGGTTCTTTTCTGCCACATTTGGAGCATATTTCTTCCTCCATAGTCGGGCCCAAAGGTCCTTGGGGCTTTTTAGCCAGCGCCACCAGATTTTGGCACTTAGAACCTTATTCATGATGAAGAGGTCTCTCAAACCCAAGCCGCCTTGTTCCTTGGGTCGACAGAGTTTGTCCCAACTGACCAAAGCTATTTTCTTTCCTGTGTTGAGGCCTTTCCAGAGGAAGTTTCTTTGCAGGCATTTAATAGTGGTAAGGACAAATTTTGGGGCAGCCAAAGCAGAGAAGGAATAGATCGGGAGAGCCTGGAGGACGACCTGGAGCAGAATGAGGCGGCTGGGTAGGTTTAGAGCTCGAAAGGTCCAAGAGGCTAGTCTTTTGGTGAAAGAGGATAAGAGGTGCTCCCAAGAAGAATTCTGGAGCACATTGTCGATCAGGGGAATGCCAACATATTTGGACGGAAGGGAGATTTGGTTGAAACCAAGGAGGCCAGAGATGTGGCGCTGGACCGGAATGGGGGTGTTGAAGAAGAAGACTTGGGATTTATCCTTGTTGCAGTCTAACCCCGAGGCGTCTGAGAAGGTTTGAAGGATATCCGAGATGGAACTGGCTTCCCGGACAGTGGGGCTACCCATCAGGAGGGTGTCGTCAACAAACTGGCTGTGTGATATAGGAGGGGAAATGTCGTGCAGGGGAAGACATGTTAGAAGTTTGCTTTCAATAGCTGCGTGGATGGATCTACTAAGGCCTTCGGACATTATAATGAACAAAAATGGAGAGAGGGGATCTCCTTGCCTGATCCCTCTGGAGGGGGAGAAGGGCCTCGATGGGACACCATTGACAAGAAGAGAGAAAAAGGTTGAAGAAGTTAGATTCATAATCCAGGTTACCCAGCCCTGATCAAAGTCGAACGCTAGAAGCATTGCTCGCATGTAATCCCAGCTAATCTTGTCGAAAGCTTTAGAGAGGTCTAATTTAAGAAGCATGCCTGGGGTCTTGGTCTTCTGCAGAGAGTGGATCACCTCATGGGCTAGGATAACGCTGTCTAGGATTTGTCTTCCCTCAACATAGCTCGATTGCTCTGGGGATATTATTGTGGGTAAGATGGGCTTGAGTCTCCTTGCTATTACTTTTGTCAGAAGCTTGTAAATGATATTACATAACGCTATCGGCCTGAACTGCTTGGGGTGGTTTGCCTGCCCCTCTTTGGGAATTAAGGTTATGAATGTGGCATTCAGAGCCTAGAGGATATAACCGGAGGCTCGGGAATCCTCTATAATTTCCCAAACTTCTGTTCTGATCAGCGGCCAGCAGTGGTGGAAGAAGTCACTTGTGAAACAGTCTGGGTCTGGGGCCTTATCCTTAGGGGTCTCCTGAAGTGCTTGGTCTACTTCCTCGATTGTTATTGGTCGGAGAAGGCCTGCGTTTTGCTCTGGGGTCACGAGGGAGGGCACATGTCGGGTGACCTTGTTGATTGCTTCTTGTCTATCTGCACGAGGTTCCGTGAGGAGGTTTTGAAAGTGACTTATCAAGGTATTTTCCATGTCCTCATGGGAGTGTACCACGTCCCCGTCATTTGAGATGAGATGTGTGATCTTGTTGGAGTGTCGTCTTTGGATGACAGTCCTATGAAAGAATTTGGTGTTGCGCTCGCCTTCCTTGAGCCAATGCACCTGTGATTTCTGTTTCCATAATATTTCTTCTTGCTTTCGCCTGACTTCGAGCTGCTGGTTCAAATTCATTTCCTGAGCTTTAAGCTCATTTATGAATCCTTATAGTCTGATTTGATGTTGAACCGCTTCCAATTGCGCCGAGAGCTGTTTTTGAGCATCAAAGATGTTGCCAAACGTGTTTTGGTTCCATAGTTTGAGATTCTTCTTGAGATTCTTTAACTTTTGCTGAAATTTGTACATTTTGGAACCGTCAGAAACCGCTGCCTCCCTCCACCAATCTTGGATGTTTTCTTGGAAATCCGGGTGGTCTAGCCAGGATTTCTCAAATCTAAATGGTTTCTTACCGGGAGTAGTTGGGATATCCAGTCTTAGTTGTAAGGGCCAGTGATCTGACCCAGAGAAATTTAGGATATCCAAATCCATTGCGATGCCCTCCAGCATAAGAGATTCGGATATCAGGAATCTGTCCAGCTTACAGGCAATTTGGTGTATGCTGGTTCTTCTATTTGTCCAAGTGTGCAAGCCATTGTTGGTGTCCAGATCAATTAGGTGAAGCTCCTCTATGAGAGAATTGAAGTCATCGGAGTCCCTGTCCAGGCGCCTTGATCCTCCTCTTTTTTCCGCCAGGCTGCGGATGATGTTGAAGTCGCCACCA
The DNA here is from genome assembly GCA_009831015.1 of Picea engelmannii. Lineage (NCBI taxonomy): Eukaryota > Viridiplantae > Streptophyta > Pinopsida > Pinales > Pinaceae > Picea > Picea engelmannii. The sequence continues at coordinate 29,050 of ML834662.1, read as the reverse complement.
GTTATCCAGCTTTTGTTTCATACTAGGCTGGCGACATAACGTAGGCTTCTGAGGAAGATCTGCTTATCCCTTGGGCTGGCTGGGCCGTAGACATTGGTCATATTTCCAGGCCTATTTGAGCCTATAAGCCTGTAATCAGTTGTGATGGACCATCTGGTAGTGATAAAATTTTCCAAAAGTACGACATTGGTGTTCCATAGTACAGCCAGACCTCCATCTGTTCCTGTGGCATCAATAGCTATTGTCGTCCCTTGTTTCCAGCAGTAGGGTAGAAGCTTGTCTATGTCTTCTGAAGTGCATTTCGTTTCCTGTAGGAGTACAATTTCTGGTTTTTCTGCTATTATCAAATCCCGTAGCAATTTTTGCTTGCTACGTCTGTTGAGGCCTCTGATATTCCAGGTAATGATCTTCATGATGATGGGGGAGTGGGGAGGGGAGGGAAGTTGTCCGAGATCAGGTTAATTTGTCCTGAGTTTACCATAAAGTTTCCTATTTCTTGTATGAGCTTGTTGGTGGCCTTACGACCTCTTTTATTTTCATCCTTCTAGGTTTTAGTTGGGTTTTTTGATTGACTACCCTGGATTCCGAGGCCTTTATTGGCGCAGGCTGAGGACCCAGCTGAGGAGTTGAGGAAAACTTTGTGGACCTTCCGTAGTTGATATTTGGGTATTGTATAGAGCCTTTGTTGCCAATAGGCATGCTCGAGGTGCTCCAGATCCACTCCAGCCAGGTCTTTCTCTTCTAGCTCCATATCCATCTCCCCTTCTTCTATCTCTTGCACTTCCAGAGCCTTGTCACGGTGGGTTAGGTCAGGCTCCTGGCCCTGGCTTTGTCGTTATGTTCCTTGACTGGTAGATTGAGGTGCATTGTCGGAGAGGGTTCAATGGGTTTTGCATGATTTATGGGGTCTTTTGTTTATTTCTGCAATATGGAAAACTTATTACTAGTTGAAGGATCTTTGCTTACCTGAGCCGGTGGTTTCCTTCCTCCTTGACGCCTTTTCCCCGCTGGTTGCACGAAATCGTCCTTGTCCTTGCCGCTTTCTGGGTTCCCTTCTTTTGGAGCCATGTTGAGTGGGCATTCTCTGAAGAGGTGACCATGCTCGTGGCATTTCCTGCAGCGAAATGGAATATGCTCATAGTCGATGGTTTGAGACCAGTCCTCGTCATGATACTCTAGCGTGATGGATCCTGGGAGCGGTTTGGCAATGTTTAGATACACATAGATTCTCGCATAAGAGGTATAGCACCGCTGCTTAGTGGCCTCTGAGGATTTGACATAAATGCCTATGGTGCTCCCAATGTCGGCCAAAACTTCTTCTAACCAAAACTCCTAGGGCAGGGAGTACAATCTAAGCCAGACCGGTGCATGGGTAAAGTCTTCCTTCTCGGGGCTGAACTTCTCGGTCCAGAATATTAAGAAGAGTCCTGCCGAATTATAGAAATACGACCCTCCATCAAAGATGCGATTGCGGTCCTCCATGTTGTGGAAGATAATGGTGAAGAAACCCTTGGAACCCAGTTGCAGTTCGTAATGCCCTCTCGACTTCCACCATTATTGTATCCATTTGATTAGATCTCACTCCGAAGGCCAGAGCCCTAGGAATTTACCCACCAAGGCGTAGTCCCTCATGTATTTCTTCTGCTCTTCTATTCGTGGTGAGCTAATGACATATTTCGGTGCCTGTGGATCTTGTGGAATGCACTTACCCGGCACCCATGGGTTTGACACGCGGGCTTGGACTGTCTCCTTTCCTGGATCTATATCCATTTCTCGGTCTTTGAGAGTTCCTTCCTCTAGGAGCTCCGCGCGTAGGTTTGGAGGCGGCTCAAAGGTCGACCGCTTCAAGCCTTCTTTGGGACTACCATTTGCAGTGATTCGGCTATAGGAGGCGTCCGACGGCTCACCCTCCTCGCGATTCATGAGCCCCAATGGGGTGAAGAGTATCGCTTCGCAGAACAGGGCCACGGGGAGGCGCTAAACCCTAGTTGCAGAGAGGCTCTCAAGATATCAATCCCTCACTAGACTCTTGCAATATAGTCTCAAGTGGTTCAATATCTACTTATTTGACATTGTGGACATTCATTTTTTGATGCATATTGTCCATAATATATGATATGATCATTAGGACATGCATCAATAGTTTGATACTCCATTCCAATTTCTTTCATAATCACAGATATTTCTCGATATGTGTGTGGTAAAATATTTGATGATGGTAATAGAAATTCACCTAACAATCTACACCATTGAAAAAAAAGTCAATGTAAAAAATAATAATCATAAATATCACATCCCTACTTTATGAATTAATTAACAATAACAGTACATAAAAATAATCAACCTTTATGTACATGTCAGTATGACATAAATAATACATTACATACCTTAGGATCTGTGTGAGACATGTGTTTGATAAACCATTCAAAACCTTCAAGTTCACCAACAAAAATATAGCATATAGAATATTTTTTGTTGAGCCTTCATAAAGAGGTTGTCGTGACTTCTCGAGTAGAGGATCAACATCATGAATATCATCCTGGTTGTCCTCATTCATTGGAGAAAATGTGTCTTGGATCAATCTATGTATCTCATCTTCCTTATTTGTATCAATAACATTATCTTCGTCCATATCATCATTAAGAACTTGATCTTCAATATTCTAATGTTCATGTTCCTCACCTTGTAAAGTAGTATTTCTACTACTACTTGGAAAATAACTCTTTGGCGGTCGACATTTTGGGGGCATTATCTTTATATTTACCGACAATGTATTAAAATTAGTGTGTATAGAACATATATTAAAATGATAAAACATTTTACAAATACATGACATGATCACTATTACAAAGAATACATTATATATTGAATAATGTATTACCAAGGGATGATATTCATAACCCCCTTCAACATGCCTCTTCTCGCTACAATGTTTTTTAGTTGTTGTTATTAAAATTCTTCTTGTTTGAAACCCTTGCAACAATTGCAAGGGAAATAAAATTTTCCATCTCCCTTCGCATCCAATGTCGCTCTAAACTGAGCAAGAATCACATTTCCATTCATAGTATATTAACTTGACACAATGATTGCCTATAAGAACCAGTTAAATATTAAAAAAAAAATATTGTTAAAACATTGAAAACAATTTAAAATTCAAATTACATATCCTTCGAGGTCCAATCATGAGAAATATATGTTGCAATGCTAAATTTTGAAAAAAATATTAAAAAAAATAATAATTTTGTTCAAACATTGAAAAAAAACTTAATTTAAAAATTCGTATACTTCGACGTTCAATCAAATGAAATATATGTAGCAATGCTAAATTTCGAAAAAAAATTAAATTTGGTTAAAACATTCATGTTAAACAATTTTGAAATTAAAATTTCCTAACATAGTTTTATATTCAAAGAGACAGAAAAATTAAAAATACTAACCTTGCAAGTATAAAATCTAAGCTATGTAGATCGAGAATTAGATGTGTTAAACTAGTATGTGACAGAAAAAATCATGACTCAAACAATCACCAGCAAAATTGTAAAAAATATAGCATTTTTTTTTTAATTTTTCTTAAAGACATGTATTTATAGATCGATGATCGTCGATATAGCAACGAAAATAAATGAGTTGACCCCAAAAAAGGTCAATATTGTTGGGTATGTGTTGTATTATTTGCATGTGTGTGTGTGGGCACGTCAGATTCGACAATTGCATCTGATGAATCCCAGATTAAGGGATTAGGGTTTTGGTAGCTACAGAATACCTAAAATATTGGATATATTGTATTGTGCATGATGAAATTAATACAATGAAGAGTTGAAAGGTGCGGCACCAAGGAAGGTTGTTTTTCTCTCTGTTAAGGGTTTCCAACATAAATCTCTATGTACTGTGTGTATGAACCATTGATTAATTTATGCTTTTCTTAAGAATCTGTATGAATTGCTTTACTTTATAGGTTTAAAACTTGCATGTGGTATCCGAGCTCGCTTTTGGATTCAGGGGGATACCTTTTTTGTTGAGGGTTTGGCTTGGTATTGATAGATAAAGTTTATCTTGGGTCTGTGATAAACCTAGGTTTAGTGGGATGTTTTGCAATGGTGATTCGAGTGTAGAAAGAGGAATGGTGAGCTCTTCTAGAATCAATATAGAGAAGTTCAACGGTAAAAAAATTGAGCTATGGAAGCTCAATATGGAGGACCTTATTGTAGACAAAGAACAATGGATCCATGTGGATCTGGGTACATATCCTATTGGTACGCAGTCTACTGACACACAATCTACTGGTACACAATATTCTGGCACACAAACTACTAGTACACAACCTACTCATATGTCGAAGGAAGATTGGGAGAAGTTAGATAGAAGAGGAAGGAGTATTATTCGAATCTGCCTAGCAGATTCGGTGTTGTTGAATGTCTCGTAAGAATATACAACCAAGGAACTATGAGATAAGTTAGGGAATTTGTATCAATCAAAGTCCCTATTAAAAAAGTTGTTTCTTCGAAATAAGTTGTATCATCTTAGGATGGAAGATGGATATTTTGTGACAGAACATATAAATGCCTTCAATACTCTGTTAAGTCAACTTGTCTCTGTTAATATTACGATTGCAGAAGAAGATAAGTGTATTACTTTGTTATGTTATTTTTTAAACACTTGGTATAATCTAGTTGTAGAAATTGGTAGTAACACTCAATCTACATTGAAGTATGAGGATGTAGTTTCATCCTTGTTATCTGAAGAGATGAGGTGGAAAAACATGGATGGTCATAACAAAGATGATTTATTTGTAAGAGGTCGTACCCAAGACAAGAATCATGGTAAGTCTTCGAGGGGGAGATATAAATCTAAAGGTAGATATAAGTCTCCAGGAAAATATTTGAGGAAATGTTGGACGTGTGGTAAAGCAGGGAATTATAAGAAATATTGCAAGTATAATAAGGTTGATAAACCAAAGGGATCCGATAATGCCTCTTCCACAAAGGAGAAAACCTTCACTAAAGAAGGAGGTGATGAAGAAGGGGGTGATGTTTACTTGGCATATAAAAGTACACATGTAGATCGTGGTGTATGGTTGATCGACTCAGGTGTGTCATATCATATGAATCCTCATAGGGAGTGGTTATGTGAATATGAAAAATACAATGGTGGTGGTGTATTCCTAGGAGATGACTTGACAACCAAAATCATGGGACGTGGAAGGGTTAAGTTGTTGCTAAAATATAGAAGGATTAAAACTCTCCCCACGGTTCTTCACATCCCAAAACTAGTCAGGAGCCTAATATATGTAAGAAAGATGGATGATGCGGGTGTGGATACAGTATTGGGAAATGGCACTTGCAAGATGGTACGAGGATAAATTGTGTTGATGATAGGAGTTCGCTGTGGAACTATGTACAAGTTGTTTGGAAGCACTTATAGTAATGAGTGTAATAGTTTTGTTGTCCCATAGCAAAGAAATAAATAAGACAAGACCAATATTGTCCCTGGGAAGAAGACCATGTTGTCGCATCAAAGACTGGGGCATATTGGAGAAAAGGGCCTTCGAACACTACACAGTAAAGGTATGGTTGAAGGTATGTCTAATTGCACTATGGAATTTTGATTTATGTGCACATTGCATATATGGTAAACAAAATCGAGTAAGATTCGCATCTGGTGCTACAAGAGCAAAGGGTATCTTAGAGTTGATACATAGTGATGTGTTTGGACCTATGCCTATTCAATCAGTAGGTAAATCTATGTATTATGTTTCATTCATAGATGATTTCTCAAGGACCATGTGTATTTATTTTCTTAGAAAAAAATATGAGGTATTTGATAAATTTAAAGAGTTTTCTATTAGAAAATCAGATAGAGAAGAAAATAAAGGTATTGAGGACAGATAATGGTGGAGAATTCTGCGAAAATGAATTCAAATAATTATGTAAGAAGTGTGGTATAGAAAGGAAGAAGACTACTTCATACACACCTTAGTATAATGGAGTTGCAGAAAGGATGAACACAAAACTGCTGGAAAAATAAAGGGGCATGCTTAGTGATGTCGAGTTAGGATAGAAATTCTGAGAAGAGGCAGTGGGTACAACATGTTACCTGGTCAATCAATCACCTTCATCAACTTTGGATGATAAAAATCCACACAAGTTATGGACCAGTAAGAAACCCTCTCTTGAACATCTCAGAGTGTTTAGCTGTGATTCTTATGTACATGTTCCAAAGGAAAATATGACTAAGTTGGATAATAAAGTTGAAAAGTGTATATTTATTGGTTATAAAGATGGTATGAAAGGTTATAAGCTTTGGAACCCATAAACTAAGAAGATTGTTTATAGTCGAGATGTTATTTTTAGAGAGATGAAAGATGTTCCCAAACAAGAATTCCTACCAAGGCAAGAAGAACCTGAGAAAATAGAGTTTAAGCTAGATGATGCAAAATACAAATCAACTAAAGAAGATGAAGTAGAAGAAGAAGAACCTCATACCCCAGTATTGAAGAGATTAGTGAGGGAAAGAAGGAAACCATAAAGGTATAGTCCACCTGATTTTCATTCTAATTTTTCTTTATCTATTACTAATGATGATCCCAGAACTGTCAGGGAGGCAGTGAATTAAGAGGATAATAAACTCTGGAAGAAGGCCATGGTTGAAGAAATGGATGCCTTGGATAAGAATGAGGCATGAGATGTAGTTGGGTTTCCAGCTGGAAGAAAATATGTTGGTAGCAAATGGTTGTTTAAGAAGAAGTTTGATGCAGAAGGAAAAGTGGAGAAATACAAATCTCAATTAGTAGCAAAAGGTTCTTCCCAAGTAGAGGGAATTGGCTTTGGTGAGATTTTTTCTCTTGTTTCCAAGTTAACTTCTATTAGATTTGTTTTATCTATTGTTGTCTATTTTGATCTTGAAGTGGAACAGATGGATGCGAAGACAACATTCCTACATGGGGATATGGAAGAAGAAATATACATGAAGCAGCCAAAAGGATTTGTAGTGAAGGGAAAGAAAGAGCTGGTATGTAAGCTAAAAAAGTCACTATATGTTCTGAAGCAATCACCTAGGACGTGGTACCAAACGTTTTACACATACATCCTTGGATTAGGATTTGTGGAAAGTAGGGATGATCATTGTGTATATTCCAAGTAGGTTGGTAATCACTTCATTTATGTAGTGTTGTATGTTGATGCAATGTTGTTGGTAGGAAATAACATGGATGTTATGAAGGAGGTGAAATCACATTTATCCTCCAAATTTGACATGAAGGATCTCATTGTTGCAAATTTCATTCTGGGAATGGAGATTAAAAGAGATCGTGAAAACTCAAGACTCTAGTTGAACCAAAGAAAATATGTTGAGACGATATTGCAGAGGTTTAATATGCATGTAAGTAAACCGGTCAAGGTTCATATTCTTATAGGTTTAAATTTATTTGCAGATCAGTGTCCCAAGACACATGAAGAAGAAGAGGACATGTCCCATGTTCTGTATGTCAGTATAGTTGGCAGTTTGATGTATGCAATGGTTTGTACTAGACCGGACATTGCACATGCAGTGGGAGTTTTGAGCAGGTATATGTCAAAACTAGGGAAGGAGCATTGCATAATAGTAAAGAGGGTCTTCAGGTATTTGCGTGGCACTACCATTTATGGATTGTGATACCAAGGAAGACTAGGATTGGACAGAGTGTTGGACATACATGGGTTTGTTGATGCATTCTGGGCTAGAGATATGGATCACGGAACAACTACACGTGAGTATGTGTTTAACCTATTTGGAGGACCAATAAGTTGGATGAGGAAAAGACAGGCTATAGTGGAAATCTCAACTACAGAAGTTGAATACATGACAGTCACTCATGCAAGCAAGGAAGCGGTATGGTTACAAAGATTATGTTCGGGTATTGAGTTGGTACAACAAGAAGTGACATTAGATTGTGATAGTCAGTGTGAAATATTCCTAGAAAATAACCCCGCTTATCATTCGAAGACAAAGCATATTGATGTTCAGTATCACTTTGTGAGAGACATGGTTGAAGAAAAGAAGGTGTTGCTGGAAAAGGTTGACACTTTGAAGAATGTTGCAGATTCATTGACAAAGATTGTGAGCATAGATAAGTTCTCCTGGTGTAGAGGAACAATGGGCATTGTTTCCCTGCATTGTTGACTATGTAATCTTGTGAACCCTTGTATGCAAAGAAAACAACAAGTGGGAGAATTGTTGGGTATGCATTATAATCTTTGCATGTGTGTGTGGGTACGTCAGATTGGACAACTGCATCTGACGAATCCTGGATTAAGGGATTAGGGTTTTGGTAGCTACAAAATACATAAAATATTGTATATATTGTATTGTGAATGGTGAAATTAATACAATGAAGAGTTGAAAGGTTCGGCACCAGGGAAGGTTGGTTTTCTCCCGGTTAAGAGTTTCCAGCGTAAATCTCTGTGTACTGTCTATATGAGCCATTGATTAATTTCTGTTTTACTTAAGAATCTCTATGAATTGCTTTACTTCACAAGTTTAAAACTTACAAATACCTATTGCATTTCACATGTGGTTCGCACGTGTGACACAAGTGTAGTTATAACAACGAATATTCATGGATATAGAGACGTCTTTCTGAATCTTTCTTTATAGCGATGACCGTTGGGGCCAAACAAAAAATAAAATAAAATAAAGCCAAAATTTTAATGCATTTTTCCATGGATTATAAAAACGTGGAAATATTTCGTCGCATTTTGTGCCCATATGTACTGGTGTGGCAATATAAAAAAATCCCAACAATGAACTATTTCATGTACAAATGTATAATAAACAAGTAACTAGCTCAAACTTGCAAAATAAAGTGGTGAATCCTCCTAGATTTTCACCAAAAAAATCCAAAATGTAAAATAATAGATACAAATATAGCTAGGGTAGGGTTAGAATTCACCTTTTAGGGTTAAACCCTAGCTTTAGGATTTGACCAACTTTAATTTTCTTTGTTGGAATTTAATTTCAAGAATTGATAAACCTTTTAAATTAGCCACAAAAATGTTAGATAGAACCTTAGAGCATAATGAAAGTAGGGCCAATTTTTCTCCTTAGGGTTAGAGATCAACAATGAAGCATAAACCCTAGGACAAAATTGTCTATAAAATGAGATTTAACCATGAAATTGTCTATAAAATGAGATTTAACCATGAACTTTACCCTATACAATGAAATAAACAAATTTGTATTTTTATCTTTTATCTTTTATTTTATTATTTTATATAGCATAAAAGAAAACATTTAATTTTAGGGTTTTTGTGGTTGGTTGTTGAGAGTTCAACTTAGTGCCATGTCTCCACATAGGGATTATGGGGTCAAGAAGTATGCCCCTCTAAGAATTGGTTATTTAATGTTTATGGATTAGAGTGGGAGACTAGTGCCTCAAGATCAATATTCCCTTTTCTAATCAAGACAAACCATTAAAATAAAGGCCCTACAAGAATGGTTTCATCAAGGGAATAGCCTTTATGAACACGATCAACAAAAGATTGGAAATAATGTGTAAAACCATTACCAAGGAGTATAAAAGTAATTAAGACAATAGATAAACACTTACCAAATAGTTTAAAGGAAGATAAAAGAGATATAAACCATAGAGTTCCTCCTTCCAAGTGGTTGAGTAACTCTTAAATTAATCAATATTGCTAACTTTAGTAGAAACTTGTATATTCACAATTGTATTTGAAGTACCTAAAAAAATAATAAAAAAAGAAAAAACTCCAAAAATTAACACCAAAAACAAAATAAAAAATATTTTATTAATAGCTTAAAATGATCCCAAAAATTCAGAAAAAATTGAAATGAGAAAATGATCTCTATTTACACATGAGGCTTTTACCTCCCTCTCATTTGTATTCTCTAAATTAAACCTA
>ML834662.1:4665-16567 GCA_009831015.1 Picea engelmannii | reverse complement strand
TTAAAGGTTTATGATCAGAGTCAAGCTCATGGTCATTTAAAAGGTCAAAAGTTGTTATTTGGTTGGAAACGAGGATATCAAATATCACATAATCTACAACACTACTACCTAGCCCATGAATACATGTCATTTGGTTGGAGTTTGGCCAATTCATTACTCCATTGCAAATTATTAGGTCTTGAGAGTTGCAGAGCTTGACCAACTCAGTACCCAACAAATTCTCAATTAGGTCTTCATAGCTTCTTTTGTAGCTATTAGATAAAATAAGGTCTTCATATAGCCATAAAGGATTATGGTTGAAGTCATCACTTAAAAGAGTAGCTTGTTTAGTTGCAGTACTAGAATTAAAGTTTCCTAGAAGGAGGATATTACCTTCATTTTTCAAATTATAAATATCTTGTTCTAAATTATTATAGGGACAATTTTTATCTAGATTATTTTTCTTATAAAAAGTAGAATTAATAGATGCAAAATAACAAATTTCTATATACATCTTCTTAGCATTGGTGTCTGAAATTTCTATCCAAATGTATTGATTAAGAGGGTCAATTTTATGAAGTTGAATGTGAGGAGAAATGCTTTTTCTAATATAACAAGATATGCCTCCTATCCCTCTACGGTGGGATTTTTTGTTCCATGTCGACCACAATACAAATCCTTCCATGTTAGGGACCTTAGACTCCTCATGCTCCCAAGTTTTAGCTAGACAGATAATATCAATATCACTTTGGATCCAACTTATCAAAGGACCTTTGCGCCATGGAAAGCCACGATAATTCCAAAAAAGGATCTCGAGTGTCCCAAATTCCTATTTATTATTATTCTTCTGGTCTCTATCCCGAACAATAGCTTTTCGATTTCTAATTATTGCCCATTTTCCTTCTTTCCTGGCTTCTTTTACCTTTTGAACTTCCTTCCTTAATTCAGCTTGGTCTTCGGGAATGAGGTCTTCATTTATAAATATTCTTGACCCTTTTAAGCTTGAAGATTTACTAAGTATGCTATATTTATGGTCATTACAACTTATTTTGACACGGATCAACCTATCTTTGTGATCAATTATTTTTCCTAGCCTCTTTGCTTATTTGGGTTAAACGTTTTAGTTGGTTAATTTATTTTTTAATTTTTATAAATATTTTAGTTAAATTATTTTCAATTAGTTGAGAGAGTCATCTTTTTTACAATAAAAAAATAATATTTCCACAATTATATGATAAATGTTATCTAATCAATTTTTTTTTGGTCATCTTCATTGATTATCTTAATAAAATAGGATACATGGTAGAATTGGGTAAAATGTAATGGGATGGAAACAACAACTTCAGTCCTGAAACCTAACTTCTCAAGCTTAAGCACCCTCAATGCATCATTGAACCACCACACAAGACCCCTGTAGGGTATCATTGGCCTATTAGAGGGATAAGGGTGCCATGAATAGATCTTGAACTCTAAGAATTGTTTTTAAGGTCTAACCAACTTCAAGGGAGGAAAAGAAGGCCATTAGACCCTAAACAAAACTCATCAAAATCAAGCACCATGAAAAACAAAATGGAACCACTCCTCTTTAGGGGGTCTTTAGCATTCGAGTTGTATGGATTCCATAAAAAGGTTTTGTTCAACATGGATGGGTCATGGGGCAATGATCATTAGAAAAGTATTAAAACATGTGTCTTAGGATTTTACTGAATCTTTTCAAGATCAAAAGCATTGAACAAGTCCTTGAACCAAAACATGAGAATTTTGTAGGGGGTCTCAACCCTCAAGTCAGATACAAGCACCCTGAGTGGGTTGTGTGCATTGGAAATAACCATCAAGGAATACACATCATTACGGGGGGGTGGCCTTAAGCCCTAATTTAACCTTTTCAATCTCAAGAATCATCAACAACACCTAAAAACCTTGACACGATCCCTCTCCAAGGAGTCTTCGGTATCCAAATTGAGCATGGGAAACATGGATGGGTATCGAGTCCTTGACCATAGTCGGGAGTGGGAAAAAATATCCTTAACCCTTAAATCTTTATTCTCATACTCAACCACCATGGATCAATCCTCGAACCACCACATATAACCTCTATAGGGCATCAATCATCTCCAAGTGGGATATGGGACATGACTCTTAAGGTATAACCAAGGTCAAGGGAGGACACCAAAGGTCTTATTCCTTAAATGAAGCTTCTTAGGCTCAATTACCATGAAAAACACCTACAAGCCACTAAACATTCCCTCTTGGGGATATTTTGACTATGGGTGGTTTACGAGAGGATATTATGATGTTTCCAATAACAATGATGGGTCTTTGGGTCTTGAAAATGGTCAAGGAAGGATAACAAGGGCCTTAGGCAGTTCACAAAACTTCTCAAGCTCAAACATCACGAAAGATGTATTGAAATACTAAAGAGCACCTTTTTATGACATTTGACCTTTAGGTTGGATATGGCCACCATTAATTGGTTTTGAATAGTAGTAATGGGTCTAGGGGCTTAGACCATGGTTAAAAAGGAAAACAAAGAATTTTCAAAGGAAAATGAACCTTGTATGTCATAAAGTGAACACGATTTCCAACCATGACACCTACTCTCAATGAACCTTATATGCCATAAAGTGAACAAGATTTACAACCATGACATCTACTCTCTCTCTCTCCGGGGTATTTCACCTCCTATTGGTATTCTAGGTGTCATGAGGCATTTTTTCACAAAGGGGATGGGTCTAGGGGCCTTCACTATGGCCCAGGGAGGTTAATAGGTACTATGTCCTTAAAATAATTTTTTAGTGCTAAATATTTTTTTTTTAAACATGTTAAGGTGAGGGAGTTTCACATGGCTACTCTTCTATGTAAAAATAATACATGAGCATTCTGTGAAATTAATAAATAAATAAAAAGTGAAATTGTCCCTTCTCTTCTACAAGTTGGATGAATTAGTTGCTTTAGTTTTAGCTTCAAATAACTTGGTGGTTCATGGTGCATAAACCAAAAAACTCCATCTTAATACTTGACCTTGCAATTTCATTTAGTGTATAACATTAAAATACCTTCTTCTCTACAAGTTGGATGAATTAGTTGCTTTAGTGTTAGCTTCAAAGAACTTGGTGGTTCATGATGCATAAACCAAAAAACTCCATCTTAATACTTGACCTTGCAATTTCATTTAGTGTATGACATTAAAATACCTTCTTCTCTACAAGTTGGATGAATGAATTGCTTTAGTTTTAGCTTCAAAGAACTTAATGGTTCATGGTGCATAAACCAAAAAACTCCATCTTAATACTTGACCTTGCAATTTCATTTAGTATATGACATTAAAATATCCTCTACAAATTGGATAAATTAGTTGTTTTAATTTTAGCTTCAAGAAACTTGATGATTAATCTGCATAAACCAAAAAACTTCATCTTAATACTTTACCTTGCAATTTCATGTAGTGTATGACATTAAAATGATGATTAATCTGCATAAACCAAAAAACTTCATCTTAATACTTTAGCTTGCAATTTCATGTAGTGTATGACATTAAAATATATGATAGGATAATAACAAACAAAAACTCACTATTATCTACAACTATACATTATATTTTAAATGAAAAATACACGATTTTCTTAAATAAAAATTCTATATTTCAAAAGCTAAACAAATATTTTGCTTTCATCTTTTACAACCTATTTTAATAAGTTATGCATATCAATCAAATAATTCCTTTAATTAATAATTTGTTTTTACAAATTTCCATTACATCATTACATCTAATGCATTATAAAAAATAATCATTAACTTTTACTAACTTTAATAACAATTCCTTAGTTTTTAACAACTCCTCTTTTTCTTTATAAATTGATTTACTAATCTTATATTTTTTCCTTACCTACTTTATAACTTTTGTCGCATCATATTTATTTTATCTTTTTAAAAATCATATATTAATCGAATTTGTGCATTTATTGATTTATTTTAAAACAAAAAATTATACCTGTTCCAAACATACAAATACATATTGTCCTAAACACTTTGGATTCTTTCACACAATTTTATTGATTTTGGCCCAATCCTTGCATTACGAATACACCACTTATTTTTTCCAGAAAACACTTTGGCATATTACTTTACACAACTTATAACAGAGTCGATTATCTCTGACAAGGAATTGATTTCTAATGTTACTTTACACATCTTATAACAGAGTAATTGATTTCTCTCAAATTAATTACACAAGCTTAAGATATTACACAAGCTTAAGATATCTGATATCAACATCTCTCTAGAGCACATACAAGAAGGATGACAGCAATTTAATCTGTTTGACCATCGCCATATCATAATCGTCATTATGCCCGACACATTTAATCCTCGTATCCCACTAAGAAAATTAATTTCCTTGGAGAATGGGTCCAGTAGGAATTGGGCATTCTACTGATTGACAGTTTCTTCTTTGCTGTTGACGGAATTTCTTTTTCTGCTTTTTGGAGCTTCTGTTTCTGCTTATTGCCTGAGATGCGGGGCTTTCAGTCACTGGATGATGCTTCTTACCAGTTGACGAATCAAGAAATACGGCCACATCTTCCACTGGTACCTTAGTTTTATCAACGCCAATACCAGTTGACGAATCAAGATATACAGCCAAATCTTCCACTGGAGGCTTCCTAGTAGTTGAAGAATCAAGAAATACAGCCACATCTTCCACATCTTGCACTAATTGACAATTTCTTCTATGCTGTTGAAGGATCTTCTTTTTCTTCTTTTTGGAGCTTCTGTTTCCGTTTATTGCCTGAGATGTGGAGCTTTCAGCCACTGGAGGCTGCTTCTTACCAGTTGACGAATCAAGAAATACGGCCACATCTTCCACTGCTAGCTTAGTTTTATCAATGCCAATACCAGTTGAAGAATCAAGATATACAGCCAAATCTTCCACTGGAGGCTTCTTAGCAGTTGAAGAATCAAGAAATACCGCCACATCTTCCACATCTTGCACTAATTGACAATTTTCACTATGCTGTTGAAGGAGCTTCTTTTTCTTCTTTTCGGAGCTTCTGTTTCTGCTTATTGCCTGAGATGTGGAGCTTTCAGCCACTGGAGGCTGCTTAACAGTGGAAGAATCAGGAAATAGAGTCTCACCTTCCACTGGTTTTTTAGCAACATGAATACCAGTTGAAGAATCAAGATATACAGCCAAATCTTCCACTGGAGACTTCTTACCAGTTGAAGAATCAAGAAATACAGCCTCATCTTCCACTGGTGCCTTCGTTTTATCAACGTGAATTCCAGTTGAAGATTCAAGATATGGAGCAGAATCTTCCACTGTTACCTTAGTTTTATCGAGAATACCAGTGGAAGAACCAAGATATACAGCCCAATCTTCCACTGGAAGCTTCTTACGAGTAGAAGCATCAAGAAATAGAGCCACATCTTCCACTCGTACTTTAGCTTTATCAACGCCAATACGAGTTGAAGAATCAAGATGTACAGCCAACTCTTCCACTGGTACCTTAGTTTTATCCACACGAACACCAATATCTGCTGTATATCTCTTTAAACAGTAAGTTCCAACCATTACTGCCAGGCATAGTGAGTTACTAAGCATATCTCGATGGTCGTAGGCGAGACGAGAAGCAGAACGAACACCATCCCAAGCTGCTACTTGCCCACTTTTTCCCGAGGTATTTCTTTCAACAATGTATCCTGTTTTGCAATATATTGCAAAGTCCTCACAGTTGTTAGAAAATAGATTGTAGTTTCCAAAACCATTTTGATGCAGGTACATTGCACGGTAGATTACTATGTCTGGGGGATCTGAGTGTTGAAGCGAGCATGTTCCTCCGCGGACTTGAGCAAGAAATACAGTTTTACTAACACCATACTCAAATCGATACACAGGTCCTCCATCGAGAAAGCAATCTAAACAAGACTGGATCACTCCACTATTTCCATTTTCGATGACACAACTGTCGAGAGATCTCGGGCAACTCAGATGCTGTTTTGGAATTGAACTAGAGGCAAATGAATTAATTAAACTGGTCCTGGCTCCAAGTTCTTGGCCTGACCCTCTTGTAAAATGGACCACGTTATTATTCCTAACAAAAATCCCTGTATAGGATTCCAGGAAGCATAAAATGTGAGATAAACTAAATTGGGGAAAACATACAAAATCGAAGTACATTGATTGCAAAACAGCTAAACAATGTCATTATGCTAGACTAAAAAATAAACTATAAGAAATCAAAATTTGCATCAAAGTTGAAAGCTCACAAAACGATGAGGTCAGTCGGATACCAAAACAGAAATGGCATACTAATTTCCACCGGAAGTGAATTCAACGTAAAGAACAAACTTAACGATTATCGGCAGCAAACCATAACCCAAACATTTTAGGAAAAACCCTAGTAGTGTCTCCAACCTAACAGAAACAGCTAAAAGGAAAACCTAACAGCAAAGAAAAGGTAACCTTGTTGTCTCTTCCAAAAACAGACTCCTGGTACGCAAAGTAGTTAAGCAAAAATCTGAACGGGTCACAAGTATACCCTTGAGCTCCTCATAAAACCCCATATTATATATATATAATTGCGATTGAAACTGGGATAATGTTGAAGTGAATTAAAACCAGCAAACCGAATTGGGTATCACACCATCCATATCCATACAAATGTCACGGAACCAAGTCAGAACAAATGCATTACAACACAGAAGAATCTGATGCGTTCTCAGTAATCATATTTAATGCAAAGATCCTATTAAGGCGGGAAATGTACCGTGGTGAGAATATGTGTAACCTGTCCTCCATGAGTAAACATGGTCGCCGGCTCTAAGATCGCTCCTGTTTACCTCGTTGAAGAGAATGCCCATTAAGATAATATGAACTGAACTGAACCTCGTGTTGTCGAAATGGAAAGCGATACGTTTTCTGATTTGCAATAAAATGGGGGAAATACAGGTGTAAGCATCATTTATATAGGTATATGATTCGACGGTGGTGCTCAGGGTAGTGGGACGGGCCACCATCAGGTTTCCGGGAAGGGACCGCTTGCTTTCTTTTCTTGGACTACGCGGTTTGCTATCGCTAAGAAATTTCCTAAACGCGGATACATGATGGGATGGGCACTGGTGTTTGGAATTTGCCAAAGCACTTTTGTTCGTCAAACTTTTCCCCGGCTTCGAGGAAATAATATGCTCTGTATCAACATCATCAATGACATCGACCCTCACTGCCTTTGCAAATAATATACAATGGCGTTGTCTAAACGTTCTACTTTTTAGATTTTTGGCTGGAATTTGGTCATATTTTTTGTTGTTTAAATTGTATTTCTAAATGCATAAATGGATTCAGCTTGCTAAAAAACCCCTAAAGCATTTGGATTATACAAACTTAATCACTCAAATCTGCAAATCCAACCATTTCTTATCGGATTTTGGGCAAAATCAAACTGAAAAAATTGTCGGAAAACTGTCAAAAGGTAGAAAGTTTAGACTACTACATATACACTAAGTATAATTAATGGCCATGCACACTAAGTGAGTGAGTAAATGAGTGGTCAAGATAAGGGGTATTTTAAATTCATACATGGGTAGATCTATAAAGAGATCATCGAAGTGATTCTGGAGGAGCAATTCACCACCCAATATTATGAATCAACTATAGATTTTCCTAAGCCAAATCATGATACCACTAGGGTGGAGGAAGTTCATATGCGGTTCTAATCTCACTTAATGTAACCATTTCACTCATGCCATTGCCAATTTGTTTACCATTAAGAGTTGCCAATTTGTTCACTTACCTCTTAAGATAAGACTACTTCTTAATGAGCTAAACTCAAATACAAAGTACAAAATACATATCCATAAGGAGAACTCCATCCTTCTTTATAGCTAACTAGAGAACCTAACCTTAATCATAGCTACATCCTAACTAATTAATAAACTTTCTTTAATGAGGTCATATTAATGGACCTTATTTAATAATAAAATTCATAATGCAGACAAGTGAATCCACTTTAAGTTGAATGACCACCATAACTATACTATTATTACTCCAATGGGTCCTTTGCTCCCTAATTACAACCATAGGGAGGATTCCAACATATAGCCACCAACAACTATTTCCCTCTCTTCTCCTCAAGGATTCCAACATCTAGCCACCAACAACTATTTCCATCTCTTCTCCTCAATAACATGAAGGTTTTCCCTTTCTATGCTCCAAATCCCTAGCGGATCTTCTTCCCTTGTAGTGCAAGCAAAAAGATTCCAAGATCTCTAGTTTCCTACTTCAAATGATTTGGAGGAACTTTGCTCAAACTGTCCATGAGCAATGTTAACAAAGTCCCAAGTTTCACAAAATACCTATCCATAAGGAGGACTCCATCCTTCTTTATAGCTAACTAGAGAACCTAACCTTAATCATAGCTAGGTCCTAACTACTTAATGAACTTTCTTTAATGAGGCTACATTACATTTATTGTATAATCAAAGGATCTTATTTAAATAATAAAATTCATAATGGACACAAGTGAATCCACTTTAAGTTGAATGACCACCATAACTATACTATTATTACTCCAGTGGGTCCTTTGCTCCCTAATTACAACCGTATGGAGGATTCCAACATCTAGCCACCAACAACTATTTCCCTCTCTTCTCCTCAATAACACGAAGGTTTTCCCTTTCTATGCTCCAAATCCCTAGCAGATCTTCTTCCCTTGTAGTGGAAGCAAAAAGAGTCCAAGATCTCTAGCTTCCTACTTCAAATGATTTGGAGAAACTTTGCTCAAACTGTCCATGAGCAATGCTAACAAAGTTCCAAGTTTCACAGGTATTTCCTTCAACTCTTGTAGAACTCCAACCACGATTTTTCCCAAAAATCCATCCCATTCCTCTCATTTCTAAGAAGCATGTCCCCAACTCCCTACAAGATTTTCTCACCTCCTCATTTGCACAAATAATCACAATGATTTCCTTCATGAACAAGGAAAAGAAGAACATTCACATAGGAGAATGGAGAATGCTCATAGAAGATGAATATTCTGAGTCCCCATTGTTTCATGAATAAGAATGAATAATAGTTTTCCCGTAAAATTTTACATAAGACAAATGCCCCCTTCCTAAAAAGAATAGGTGAACCCTCATATATATATGAGAGTGGAACATTAATAAAGAAAATAATTTTCTCTATTAATACCTCACCCTCATAACATCCAAAATACCACCCAAATACAAAATGGATGCAAACTATATGTAAGAAATAATCAACAAGAATGTTTGTATTTCAAAAGACACGTTTCAAGTCATATCTCCCCCGTCCCATGGGATAGCACAATTGGTTAAGACATGCGCACACTCTTCCAGATTGGGGAGAGGTCATGAGTTCGAAACCTGTGTCCCTTGGGGCTGCGAAGCTTTATCACTCCCATACCAGCAACGTGGAAAAAAAGTCATATCTTCCCTGCACCCCTTTTTCTTTTCAATAACATAGCTTCCTTATTCCTTTCAATCCACCTATTTGGTGAATAATATATTATTATATATTTCCTTTTATTTATGTATTTAAATAAAGATACCATGTTCATCTTCAAAGTTACACTCTTCAATAAATGCCTATTTATACCAGAGAGGCGTGCTGTGCTTGCAATATACTGAACTCGATTGATAACGGGCCTCTCGTTATCATTGGACATAACCCCAACTAGAGAATCATTCCCGATAGAATTTCAGCAACGGAATCTGATAAAAGGCCAACTCCCGGCTACCTCTCCCACTCGGTCCGACTATCGGAATCAAATCTCCGGCGACTCCGACATTTAAAACCATATTTTTAAAACAACGGGTTGGAATACACTTTTTATAACGCGGACATAAAAATACGATAGTTTAAAGAAGCCGTGAACCGAAGATCATACTAATGGCACGCTCAGGTTTGGAATTTCGTCATCTCAGTGTTGATTTCGAACTTTTAATGAAAAATGTTAATGTTTCTTAGAAATTTTTAACCGTATTGTGCGTGATGGGCAAATTGTCTTGTAACAGTCAATTTGCCCGTTGACCGTCAAATCCTATTCCTGATGACGCTGCACGGATGGATTTTGAAACCGAATTTCTTGTTAAACACAAAAGTATAATTAAAGGAAGTGGTGATCCAAAAACTAACTTTTTATAAAGCTGAATTATAGTACAATAATTTTAAAAATTCTATCCCTGATGACGCTGTAGGGTTGGATTTTGAAATCAAATTTCTTCTTAAACACAAAAGTATAATTCTATTCATGATGACGCTGCAGGGTTGGCTTCTGAAATGAAATTTCTTGTTAAACACAAAAGTATTGGACTCTGAAATCAAATTTCTTGTTAAACACAAAAATATAATTAAAGGAAGTGGTGGATTAATACAAATAACTTATCCGGCATTGTAAGATTGAAATTTGAAATTAAATTTAATGATTATATAGTCTAAGTGGGCCTAATGGTTAAAAACATGTGTTTCCTCTTAAGAGATCACAAGTTCAAATCCTAAAGGGGTAGGGTATCCCTTGTCAAACAAAAGGGTCTCATACACCAATTTAATATAGCTTAACCGTAACCTTAAAAATATATTATTATTATTAAACTTTTACTTAATTTTAATAATAAATCATTATATTTATTCAATAATATAAATCATTTTTTAATAATCAAATTCCATCATTAAAACTACTCCATAAAAATCGAGACTAAAATAATAACTATGTGCAATAAAAACTTGCATAAACTTTTTCATAAAACTTGCATAAACTTTTTCTTCGTACCCAAGAATATAATAAACTCCTCTATGATGGTCTCTATGAATTGTTATAATTAAATTAAATTTCATCGAGCAATATTTTCTCTCAAGAATTTCATTGATTTATGTTTTTTCATATTAAATCTCTTACTTTACTCCACTTTCACACCCAATAATATAATAAACTCCCCTATGATGGTCACCATCGATTGTTATAATTAAATTAAAATTCATTGATTTATGTTTTTTCATATTAAATCTCTTACTTTACTCCACTTTCGCACTCAATAATATAATAAACTCCACTATGATGGTCTCTATCGATTGTTATAATTAAATTAAAATTTATTGAGCAATATTTTCTCTCAAGAATTTTATTGATTTATGTTTTTCATATTAAATTTCTTACGAAATTTTGTTTTTCATATTATATCCCTCACTTCACCTTCATATATGAAAGATAAAAGTGGGTCAAAGTAGGGGTAGAGCCACTTGTAGTAAACTCTTTTATCATCGCTACAACCAGAGGATACTAGAGTTTGTCTGCTACAACTAGAGGATACTAGAGTTTAATGTTTAGTTATAACAATTATTCAACACTCTCTAATCTTTGGGATCTTTTTATCCATACTTTTTGAGAAAAAAGCTCTTATTTAAAAAAAAACTTATTTAGTACAACTAGAATTTAAACTTACGGTTTGGGGTTGTATTGTATTATGAACCTTTAACCATGAAAATTAATCAATATCACACTTGGTTATGGCTAAATTGTGTGCCATCCACTTGAAAATAAGCAAATATGACTCCAAATCTATCATATCTACTTCAAAATAGATGGATATGATTCATTTCTTAATATATCGTTTGTTTTATTTATAACCTAACAAAATAATAAGGATTTTAGATCGTGGGAATAATAAAAAAATATTTACATACCTTCAAAAAACTATCCTAAAATTTTCTCAATTAGCTATTATGTGTTCCTAAAAATATACCCCGCTTCCAACAATTATAGTTTTTTTAATTTGACATAAAACTTTATGTAGTGCAAAAATACTCCATAGTTGTCTTTTCTCCACATAGTAAGATTTAAAGCCTCGTATTGCATTGTTGAAAATAAATCTACCACACTGAAATCCAAGTCTTCCAATATATATATATATA
>ML834661.1:64995-75877 GCA_009831015.1 Picea engelmannii | reverse complement strand
TCTTGCTTTCAATTAAATAGATTTCCTTTCATGAATTAGAAATAGCTTTGAATTAAGAATTTAGTCCACTTGCCTCTTAGGCTAGATAGTTGTTCAATGAGAAGTTTTAATTTGATTGCTTGCAGTAGTTAGTTGTCTATTTGTTTTAGTAGGTTAGTTAGTTGTCTTTGCTTAATTGTCTATTTTCTTTAATAGGTTAGTTAGTTGTCTTTGCTTACTTCTTTACTTGATTTAGTAGGTTAGTTAGGTGTCTTTGCTTGCTTGTTTATTTATTTTCTTTCATAGGGTAGTTACTCATTGAATATAGGTTGGCAAGTTAAAATAGTTTGTTTTTGTCATTTTCTTATTGATATGCTTAGATAGTTGCTTTTGCTTATTGTTATGAAACAATTTTCTTCAAGTAGGGTTTTTACTTGTTTTATTATAACTATCCATCGATCCTTGGCCCAAAAGTACTTAGGTTACATATTTTCAATTTTCTTAGTAAGGTTTGATCATTAGATAGTTTTGCTTGAGTAGATTAGCCTTAGATATCTACCTTCATTAGTTATACTATGCTCCTACCAGCCCTTCTACCTTTGGCATATATTTTACTACAACTCTAAGTTTTCTTACCCCGGGTTGACAATTTAATTGATGTTTTTTAGTGTGTTTTTAGTGCATATATAACACCCATCAGTCTAGGTATGGCAAGGCATGTTGGTTGTGGAGCTTGATTATCTTCATGATTCATAGGTCTTTGTTTTGAGTTGTTTTTATACCCCATGAAGAATTTACACCCCGAAAGATTGTACACTCCTCCACGTCGGGGAGTGCAGAGGGGGATTACCCCCTCTACGGGGCCTGGGGGGTCCGGGGGCAAGTGGGCCCCCGAAGGAAAAAATGCCTTGTAATTGTATATTGTAATTTCATTGTAAATCTGGACCGTTCATTATAAGGTCGCAGATTTGATAGTAGAAGTTTTATTAGGGTTTTTTTCCCTATAAGGCAACCCTCTTTTATGAGGGAAATGTATTGTGGCTATGCATCATTACGAATATTGTATTCTAAGAGAGTAGACTGTGAGAGAAATAAGAGGAAGTTACAACGAGTGTGTTGTAGGTTGTATCCCTTCATTTGTTGGATACTAATAAAGGAAGGACCTGGAAATTTCTCTGGTGGACGTAACCCACACTGGGTGAACCAAATATATCTGTGTCTCTATTGTATTGTGTATCATCTATGTTTTATTTCCGCATTTTTTTTTATTGCTCCGCGATCTTGTTTTTCTAACAAATGGTATTAGAGCAAAAGGTAACTCGTAGGAAAAGAGGGTTCCTGGTTCGAGTGGGAGCAATGGCAGAAGATGAAAATTTTAGGGTCAAGAAATTTAACGGCCAAAACTACCAGTTATGGAAGATGAAGATGGAAGATTATTTATATCAGAAGGATCTATTCCTAACATTGGGTGGAATAGCAAAGAATTCGATGGTCATGAAGGATGAAGAATGGGAGGTTCTTGATAGAAAGGCACTAGGAACGATACGGCTAAGCCTGGCAGTGTTGGTGGCTTTCAATATTTCGAAAGAAAAGACAATGAAGAAGTTGATGGACGCATTGGATAAATTGTATGAAAAATCATCGATGTCTAATAAGGTATTTCTAATGAAGAGATTAGTTAATATGAAGATGTCAAAAGGTGTGTTTGTTTCAGATCATTTAAATGAATTTAATACGGTTACTAATCAACTAACTTCTGTAAAAGTGGACTTTGATGATGAGGTCAGGGCTCTTCTAATCTTGTTCTCATTGCTAGAAAGATGGAACAGCTTGGTCATGGCTGTAAGTAACTCTGTCTCTAGTTCAAATACTTTAAAATTTGATGATGTTATTGGTGTTATCCTTAGTGAGGAAATGCGATGGAAAACCACAGGTGAGACATCAGGTAATGTGTTGAACATGGAAAACAGGGGAAGACAAAATGATAGAGGAAAGGAATCAGGGAACCGCAGAAATTCTAGGAAGGGCAGATTCAAATCCATATTTGGAAAGATAGAGTGATGGAATTGTGGGAAGAAAGGACATCTGAAGAAAGACTGCAGAGCTCGAAAGAAACAAAGAGATGGACAAGAGGAGAAAAATCAAGAAGCAAATGTAATAGGGGATGTGTTACATGATGCTTTGATTCTTTCTATAGATAATATTTCTGAGTCTTGGGTAGTATATTCAGGGGCTTCATTTCATGCCACACCCCATAAGAAAAATTTTCTATATTATGCTCAAGGTGATTTTGGACATGTTCATTTGGGTGATGATGCACCATGCAAAATTGTTGGAATGGGAAAGGTAAAAATAAAGAAAAACAATGGAAACAAATGGTTGTTGAAAGAGGTAAGACATGTTCCAGATCTAAGAAAAAATCTAATTTCAACAGGGCAGTTGACAAGTAAAGGTTGTATATCCATATTTATAGATAAGGTGTGGAAGGTCACCAAAGGATCATTGTTGATAGAAAAAGAAGAGAAGGTAGGTACATTGTATTTATGTACTGGTAATACTGACTCTTTTATCTCTTTAGCTTCTACAGGAATGGATACAACATTATGGCATCATAGACTTGGAAACATGAGTGAGAAGGGGATGGAGATACTTCACAATAGAAATTTGTTTCCAAATCTTAAACAAATTGATTTGAATTTCTGTGAACATTGTGTTTATGGAAAACATAAGAGAGTCAGATTTCTTAGAGTCAGAAAAGAAAAGAAGAGTGAAAGGTTAGAGCTTGTGCATACAAATGTATGGGCATCAGCTCAGGTATCATCTCTTGGCGGATCTCATTATTATGTTACTTTTATTGATGATGCAACTTGAAAAACTTGGGTTTATTGCATTTGACAAAAATCTGATGTTTTTGATACTTTAAAGAAATGGAAAGCTTTGGTTGAGAATGAGACAGGAAAAAGGTTGAAGTGTCTCAGATCAGACAATGGAGGTGAATATTGCAGCAAGGAGTTTGATGATTACTTTTCATACCATGGGATTTGTAGAGAGAAGACAGTTCCAGGAACACCACAAGAAAATGGTGTGTCAGAAAGGATGAACAAGACAATCATGGAGTGTGTATGGAGTATGAGATTGCATGTTGGTTTTCTCTTACAGTTCTGGACATATGTTGCAGATATTGTTGTTTAATTAATAAATAGAGGACCTTCAAGATCTTTGGATGGTAGAATTCCAAAGGAGGCATGGACAGGTAAAAAGGTAAACTATTCATTTTTGAAGACTTTAGGTTGTGAATCAGTTGTCCATATTGATAAAGAAAATAGAACAAAGCTTGAGGCAAAATCCAAGAAGTGTATCTTTATTGGATACGTTGTTAACGATTTTGGTTATCGCTTATGGGATTATGAAAATCACAAAATCATTAGGAGTAGAGATGTCATATTAAATGAGAAGGTTGTGTACAAAGATCAATTGCAGGGAAAGAAACATGAAAAAGAAAAATCAAAATACACAGTGTTTGATGAGATCATTGAAAAAAATTTTCCAAAGGAACCAGAAAATCAAAATCAACAACAACAGCAACAACATGTACCTCAAACTCCTGCAAATGTTTTTAGAAGATCTACCAGGTTAAGTAGACCCCCTGAATGATACTCTCATTCATTGTATTATTTATTGTTGACTGATTCTGGTGAACTAGAATTTTATGAAGAAGCAATGCAGGTAGATAGTAAAAATAAGTGGGAGCAAGGTATGAAAGAAGAAATGGATTCCCTAGTAAATAACCAGACTTGGGATTTGGTTCAGTTTCCTACAAGAAACAGAGAATTGCATAATAAATGGGTTTACAAGTTGAAGGAAGAAGATGGAGGGAAAAAGTGGTACACGGATAGACTTGTTGTAAAGGGGTTTGCACAAAAGAAAGGTATATATTTTGATGAAATGTTTTCTCCTGTTGTTAAAATGACTTCAATTAGGACTATTTTAATTCTTGTGGAAGTAAAAGATTTTCATCTTTAACAGTTAAATGTAAAAACAACTTTTCTCCATGGGTATTTGGAGGAAGAGATTTATCTGCAGCAGCTACTGGGGTATGAAGTCAAAGGAAAGGAGAATTTGGTATGCAGGTTGAAGAAGAGCTTGTATAGCCTAAAGCAAGCTCCAAGGCAGTGGTATTTGAATTTTGACAGGTTTATGACAGAACAAGGTTATAGTAGATGTCATTTTGATCACTGTGTTTATTTTAAAAGGCTAGAAAATAGAAGCTATATTATCTTGCTATTTTATGTAGATGATATACTTGTTGTAGGGTCTAATATGCAGGATATAAATTTTCTCAAGAAGAAATTATATAATTCATTTGCAATGAAGGATTTGGGTGCTGCAAAGAAAATTCTTGGTATGAGAATAACAAGAGACGGGAAAAATCACAAATTGACATTGTCTTAGGGTGAGTACATAGAGAAGGTGTTGGAGAGGTTTAGAATGTAGAATGCAAAACCACTTAATACATGTTTAGCCAACCATTTCAAATTAACTAAGGAAATGTGTCATAATACATAGGAGGAGATAGAATACATGTCCAAGGTTCCTTATTCATTAGCAGTTGGCAGCTTGATGTATGCGATGGTTTGCACAAGACCATATATTCAACATGTAGTGGGATTTGTGAGCATGTATATGAACAATCCGTGTAAAGAACATTGGGAGGCAGTAAAGTGGATTCTCGGGTATTTGAGAGGTATTGCTACTCATGCATTGTGTTTTGGAGGTTCAAACATTGTTCTACAGGGATATGTTGATTCATATATGGCAGGTGATAAAGATAGCAGGAGGAGCACCAAAGGGTATGTTTTTACTATAGGTAGAACAACAGTAAGATTGATTTCGAAACTGCAAATGGTTGTTCCACTTTCAACAATAAAGGCAGAGTATGTTTCTTCTATAGAGGCTAGTAAAGAGATGATTTGGTTATAGAGGTTTATGGAGGAATTGAGAAAGATGCAATAGAATAACATGTTGTATTGTGACAGTGAGAGTGTCATTCATCTTGCAAATAACTCAACCTTCCATTCTAAGAATAAGCATATACAACTCAGGTACCATTTCATATGATCTGTCTTGGAAGATGGACATTATAAGTTGGAAAAGCTACACACTAGCCAGAATCCTGCAGGGAAGTTAACAAAATGAGTAACCAAGCAGAAACTGAGTTCCTTCTCAGTTCTAGTTGGTATTCAAGAATGAAGATGAAGATGAGAAATTTTCCAGGTCCAAGAAGGATCATAATCCAACATATACAACAGTTGTGGAGTTGTTGAGATCAGTATCCAAGTGGGACATTATTGGTTGTGGAGACCGATTATCTTCCTGATTCAGAGGTATTTGTTTTTAGTTGTTCTTATACCCCCTGAAGACTTTACACCCCGGAAGAATGTACACTCCTCCACGTGGGGAACTACAGAGGGGGATTACCCCCTCTGCAAGGTCCAGGAGAAAGTGGGCCCCTAGCGGGGGTTTGGGGGACAATGTTCCCTAATGGGGGTTCGGGGGAGAATCCCCCGAAGGAAAAATTTCCTTGTAAATGTATATTGTAATTTCATTGTAAATATGGAGCGTTCATTATAAGGTCATAGATTTTATGGTAGAAGTTTTGTTAGGGTTTTTTTCCCTAGAAGGAAACCCTCTTTTATGATGGAAATGTATTGCGGCTATGCATCATTGCGAATAATGTATTCTGAGAGAGGAGGTTGTGAGAGAAAAAAGAGGAAGTTACAACGGGTGTGTTGTAGGTTGTATCCCTTCATTTGTTGTATAATAATAAAGGAAGGACCTGGCAATTTCTTTGGTGGGCATAACCCACACTGGGTGAACCACGTATATCTGTGTCTTTATTGTATTGTGTATCTTTTGTGTTTTATTTCCACATTTGTTTGATTTTTATTGCTCCATGATGTTTTTTTTCTAACAAGGCAAGGCAAGGCATGACAATAGAAGGTATGGGTATAGGTATAGGTCTAGCTATGGCAAGGAAGGTGTAATATCCCTTGGCCGAACCCAAATGCAAATGTAATCCAAGTATATTTAAGCTAGTGAGTTGTTTAGACATCATTTTTGTAATACACCTTTCATGGCATGGTGCGCGCATATACTGCGCAGTAAAGTGATGTAGTGTGAACATTTCTGGATACCGCGCGTAGTAACTAAAGTGCACACAACCTTAAATACAGCGGATACAACGCGCAATAACTAAAGTGTGCACAATATTAAAGTCAACGAACCTTTATGTATATGATATGAATTATAGGTTGGTGATCCAATATTATAAGCTGAAATGCTTATGTTTTGGAATTAGGCCAAAGCGCCTAGATGTTAAAGGCCAGTGCGCCTATTTTGTATATGTCTCATGATTAATAAAAAAAAACATCGTTGCACGCAGACCGACCACGATAAAAGAGAAGAGGGACTAGATTCCACCAAATAGAGATAGGGAGGGCCTAAAGTTAAGAACAGGGCTAAGCTAGAGAGCTTAAAGCCGAAAAGAAATATTATATTAATATTTCTTAAAAACATAAAGTATGGATAATTAATTTATCCTAAGTCCTAAAGTAGGGGACAAGTGTATCAGAGTAGCTTCCAACATGACAAGTGTCAAGTTGGAGACATGCATACTTATTACCGAGACTTAGTTCCTTTGGGGAAAATTAGTC
Organism: Picea engelmannii; assembly: GCA_009831015.1. NCBI lineage: Eukaryota > Viridiplantae > Streptophyta > Pinopsida > Pinales > Pinaceae > Picea > Picea engelmannii. Next base: position 69,185 of record ML834661.1, on the reverse strand, counting down.
ATTATTGGGGGGAATCGGCCATTGTTGGGGGGGGAAGACAAGGGTGGAAGAATTGCTGAGAATCTTACCATTTTTCCTTCGACCAGAAAACCAATATCTGGGATACATTCCATTAGTCCTTGATCTATCCTCGTATCTTCCTACCACCATACCCAGACCAGATCAATAACCATTCCTGTTGGTGTACCTATCAGCTTGGGAGTGGGATTGAAGAGGCGGGTTGTCAGGCCCGTGAGAAATTCTCTGAGTGAGAGAATTGTTGGGGATCGATTTCCTGAAGGTGCTAAACTGCAGCTACAACGCTCTGAAACTTCCGGTCCGGCCTGTTGTTGAAGCCCTAGAAGGGAAGTGGGGCAGTCAAAGGACTATTGAGCAGAGAAGGGGCACACTTCCTTGGGTGGGACATGCGTGTGGGGAAGGAGAGGTTGTAGGTTGTGGTTGAGTGAACACCTGAGAGGAGTCTTTCTGGTTGACCATGTACCTTTAGCCTAGTTAGGAATCCCTTACCTAGGTGGAGTCTAGTCCCAGCTCGGGGGTGACTCATTGTTGAGAGTGATGAATAGTGTATTCTAAGGCTGGGAGGTTCGTGGATGATCTAGATGCAGTTGGTGATATTCCTACCAAGATAAGTACCGATTATATGATGAATTTACATGCTGCATTGTCATTTATGTGTTATTTTATGGGTTTTATTGCATGTGTGATCATAACTATCCATATGTTTAAGGGTATACACCTGTGTACGCTGCATGCATGTGTTTACTGTTAATTCAACCTAAAAATCATATATTTACAGAATGCAATTGTTTGTTTATGCTTTATATGTGAAGCTTCTGCTAGAGCGTTGTATGTATATGTTTAATTGCATGCAGTTCAATATGTATGTATGCCTGTGCGTGTGTGTGTATATGTATTTGAAGAGAAAAAGTTATGTGACATAGCTCAGTTGAATACTGGGGTGTTACAATATGTTGTCAGAACTAAGTTAAGTGTCTGAGTAGTGACATCCCCTGGCCTGTTGGTGGTTGGGGGTGTGTTACAGTATGGTATCAGAGCGTCAGTTTTTGACACTGAGCCTGAATGGGCCAAACAAGTCGAATGGAGACAAGATTATAGTATGGTATCAAAGCGTCATTTTTCGACAATGAGCCTAAATGGGCCAAACAAGTCAAATGGAGATGAGATTACAGTATGGTATACAGTATATTTGCGTTCATGGAAAATTGAGCCACCACGTGGAAGAATAATATGTAGGGATGTGTGCGCTAAATTTAGCATTGTGTGGAGTGCATACACATAGTAAGGGTGCATGTGGTGTGTGCAGTATGGTAAGGCACAACGAAGTTTGGTTGGTGCACACACAGTATGAATATGAGTTGTATCGCTACAGTCCAGGCAAGGGTGCACGCAGGTGGTTGTGCATGGTAGCGACAGAGTATTCGATGGGGCATACAGATTATTGTACATGGTAAGGCATATTGAACTTTAGCACGGTGCAATGCATAGAGAGAAATGCATATGGAATATTCGAGTGTGATACAGAAACAGTGCGCAGTGGATATTGGCGCACAACGCAGAAGTAGTGCGCGCAAGTTATTGGCACGATGAAGAGGAAATGTATAGCAGATATAGGTGCACGGAAGCATGATTTACCTTATAAAGTCACTTTGCATGATAAATAAAGGTACATAGGTTGAATTTAATGCTCGCAAAAATCATCTGAAAGGCTAATTAAGACAACGAACCTGAGTTTAATAGAAAATTTACATAGTATTCAAAGAAAGAGGAATACACAACTGCATTGAAGTATTATTTAAATTGAGTCAAGCGAGTGAGATGAATTTTGAGTTTTATTTAGACAATTGAAAGTGAAATATAAGTTACCAGAAGACACATAATATTAAAGGAAACAAGATTCATATCACCATCAGTTAGAATCTTGTCATAAGCGGTACAAATCCGCTTCTGCACTTATATATTCATTTAAAATCTGAAATTACAAAAGGGGATGATTCAAAATAGCAATTGCCCTATTTAAAGAGACCATACAAGAACATGTATATCATCTTCGGAGTTCCTTACCTCTGCTACCATCTGTCCAAAAATCGTTGAAATATACTCAATTTTATTTCAGAGCTCATTTCAGCTAAGCTAGCTCCTCCTTTAAAGAATCTAACCAGACCGGTTGATTCCCTCCAACACTTTCAGTCACTCCAACGACGGGTTCTTTCTTCTGCCGCTTTCTTCATTTCTTCCTAGCAGCTGGTTTGTTGATAACCAGATCTCTCATGATTGGATTTAGCCTGATTTCCAATCTCGAATCAGTAACAAGTACTGTGTGAAATTTAGTCGCCAGTATCTGTGCAACAACCTTTTCCTTCGTACTCGCAGGAAAATTTAGCATGTTGCCCGAGTAACTAGTCTCATTGGATTTAACTGGGTCCATATACCTCAATTGTGTGGGAACCGAAATACTTTTGTAGAGATGAAAAGTTCGAACCAGTTTAGAGACTACTCTCTGATGGATAAGATAATGCTTCCATACCCAAGAGTTGGTAATTATAGAGCCTCAATCATGAATCACTGATAGACTTGTACACAAGTACGATGGGTTTCCATGCTCGGCTAATCCATTTCAAATGATTAAACTTTTTGAGTTCGTTACATGGCGGCGTTCACCTAACTTCAAACAGTTGTGATGTACCGAGCGAATGAGATGGAGTGATCTGACTAGCCGTCACCCGTCCCACGAATGGTGGATTTGACATATTGAAGCATGTGACATCAGAACTTATGCAAAAGTGATTTTGGCAAACTACCTTCCGCCCGATGTATCTCTGCGCAATGATATAGCTCTTACTAAGTTCTCAAAACTTTGGTATTGTCTAAGAATTGCCATGGTGGCAGCACCAAGAAATCAGAAAAGATAATTCTGATATATTTATTGAGCCAAAATAGTTCATATTTCTCATGGATTGTTGAATTAGTTAACCTAATAAGTTTTAATGGCTACACATTTTGCATAATTAACAACAACTAGATTAGATCAAATCAATACCAAATCCATAGGAATGGAAGAGACACGGGGAAATTACAGTCAACAAGATGAGAGCAGAGCGATGAATGTCCATTTGGACATTGAAGGAACAAACTCCAATGGACATGGAGAGGAAAGGGATGAAAACCTGAATATGGTAGAGACAATTAAAAATTTGCAAAAGGATGTCCAAAGCCATAAAGTTGATAATGAAAGGATTATGAGAGCCAAAGAACAACAAGATGACTTCAACATGAAGTTATTGCAAAGTCTGAATAGAATAGAAAAGAAATTTGAAAAAGAAAGTGACTCAAGAAAATCCAGAAGTCACAAACCTTCGGATGAGAAAAAGAAATCAGGAAGTGTTAGCAAACACCACCATCACTCCTTGAAGCATTCCAATAAAAGAGAAGGTAGCAGCACAAGTCCATCCGTTGTCAGACAACATAAGAGGTCTGGGGTGGATGAGCTATGAGGAGAAATGAACAAAATCAAACCTCCTATATTTGATGGTGAGCACAAGAAAGATGAAGATGAAGAAACATGGTTGTTGGGAATGAGAAAGTATTTTCAATTACGCAATTATTCTTCTCATGCAGAGGGTAGAATTGTCATCTATCAACTCAAAGAAAAGGCATCCATGTGGTGGGATCAGCTTGTGAAGGTACAACACATTAAAGAGAAGAGCGTTACTTGGAGGGAATTTAAGAAGTATTTTGAGAAGAAATACTTGACTAAGAGATATTGTGACAAGAAAATGAAAGAGTTCTTTGAACTAAAGCTTAGAAGCATGACCATAGATGAATATGAAAGAAGATTCCTAGAACTGTTGAAGTATGTCTCTTTCATCAAGGGTGAGACAGTTAAAATTCAAAGTTATTTGAGTGCATTTCCAACGTTAATCAGTGACAAAATACAGTATGACGATCCCAAGACATTGGAAGAGAACATAAGGTGAGCTAAATGTCTATATGATCAGTAGAAAGCAAGGCCAACTTTCCAAAAAGCTCGGGAACACAAAAAGAAGTTCAAGGTGGATCAGAGGAAGAAAGGATTTAAACCACCATTCTTCAGAAATAGTCCACAGGGACCACAAACTCCTAAAGAGCCCAAAACGATAGAGTCAGAAGGCCAAAGGCCAAGGTAGCCACCT
>ML834661.1:35268-58547 GCA_009831015.1 Picea engelmannii | reverse complement strand
GGGCAATTTAATGATGCATGGTTAGATCAATGTCCAAGTCTTTTGACTTGGACACTTGATCATAAACATATGGATCATCTACAATCAATGTCTGCAACTAATTCAATTGAATGTAATTGAGTTATGGTTACCTGGAATCTAGGACAGTTACTGCTGTGTAATTCACATGGCACTTTGTTTGGCACCTCATACGATACTTCATCCAGTACCTCTGTGTTAAATACATTTTCACTTCCTGTAATGGATAGCCTGCAAATTAATTTTTTTTGACAATCACAGTGGTAAATGAGCATAGTCAGAATGTTCCCTGGTTGTTGATTTTGCCATCATGCTCACGCGACCCTCTTGCATATGACATATAATGTAAAAAACTACAATGAACAGGGTATAGCAAGAAAAAACATGTATTTTCAAACCTGCAATATGCAACTTGTAATGAAAGATAAACTGATAAAGAGTGGTCTGTTAAGTATATGTTCAGTAACTTATAGCACATAGGAGTTAAACATTTCAAACATAATATGACTTATTTCTCTAGGCGATGATCATTTGTTAGCTCATGAACCCCTCCCCCACACCTAAGTATTGTGACACCTCACAATCAAAAGTATAGGAAACCAATCAGCATCCCCCAATAGCCGAATATTTATAGTATGTCAAGTGTAAAGATAAAATTTCACAGATTGGTTTGACGAGACGGTTAGAAGATGGCCCCACCTATAGGATAAGATATCCTATATATAGATAAGAAGAGGTAGGCAAGAGAGTTTCAAGATATTCTTAGAGTGATTTCCCAATGGCAAGTTGATGGAGTTCATTGACCTTAACTTAACCACACATTCTTCATGTCAGCTTTGTCTGCAAGTAATTCTGTACATCAGGACAAGTTTAAATTTATTATTTATTTTTGTCCGATTACCATCCTCGCTAAGTAGAATGCCCCGCTATCAGCAAGTCTGTTTAGTACTTCGGCGGGTTTACCTAGTCATACCACAGGCAGATACCCGCTACCAACAGACCTGTTCAATATCCCGACAGGTTAGCCTCTTAAACCCTTAGAGACTGACCCTCCATCCTTTAAGATTTTAGTATAAGATTTCTTATGCAAGAAGATGGGGGAACAACTCTGAAAATAATTTTTCTTTCTCTTTTTTCAATTGGAATGGTATTTATGTTAGAGGATGACTTTCCGTTATATTACTTAGTGATTGTCCCGATGTAAGGGGTACTTAAGAAGACGTGGCCTATCTAAAGATATGATATAATCAAGCTATTTAGTGTGTAGTGGATGGTACCATTGAGAAAGAATAGAAAGGTATCTCTAGGCTCAACTTACTTTCTTCCTTTGTATTTATTGTGATGTTTCCATGACTAACCGCTAATTAGACCTCCTTGTTACTCTTTGATAAAGACACTTGACTCACTTACTCATGTTTCTTGGAAAAACTGTACGAGAGACCTCTAGGCTTGATAGTTATGGTATCACTTCTTTATACAATGGTGAAGAGTTTCAAGATAAACTACTTTAGAATGCCTAAAAATGATAATTTTGCAAAAATATGGCTAATTAGAGTAAGTCAATATTCATTTGATGATTTAACAGACACAAAATTCAAGTATAATAATGTTTTGAGGAAAGATCCTTGAAACTATGTACTCCTGGTGAAATAAATACTTACATAAATATTCAGAATTGTCTTATTAACAAAATTCAAAAACTATTTACATATATATAGTAGGAAATTCAGAAAACTTTTTCAAGAACAAGGGGGGACTTCCCCATCTACTAAGCCCAATGCCTTGTCAGTTGACATGACCTGTAGAAAATATTCTCTGGAAATGGGCTTATGATAAAATTTAAATCGGTGTCCATTTACCACAAAGGAGACTTGTCCATCATTAATTGTTTTAATTTTTACAGCTCCATTGTCATATACAGTGTCTACCTCGTAAAGGACCAACCAGTGGGTGGTAAGTTTCCCTTTGAAGGTTTTGAATCAAGAATCAAACAATAGAGCCCAATCACCAGGTTGGAAGTGTTTCTTCTTGATAAACTTGTCATGCTACTTGCTCCTCTGGTTTTGGACTAATATTGTCCGTTGGATGGCATCTTGCCTGATTTCATCCAACTCATTCAATTGTAGGGCTTGTTTCTTTTGAGCCTCATCTAGGTTCAATCCTAATTCTGCGGCAATACAGAAGGTCCTTAATTGGAATTCTATTGGTAAAAGTACTTGTTTCTTGTACACTAGCTCATAAGGGGTATGCCCACAAAGCCTCTGAGAGTCTATCATCCCAATATCGGTGATGTAATTGAACATTCTTGGTCAAGATGGATTCTATAACTTTGTTTGTAGATTCTACCTGACCATTGGCTTGCAGTTTGTATGGAGAAGATTTACAATGTTTAATTCCATATTTCTCTGTTATCTCTTTCATCAACTTAGAAGTGAATTGAGTGCCTTGGTCGGTAACAATTTCACGAGGGACACCGAAGAGGGTAAAGATGTCTTCATAGATAAATTTGACAATAGACTTCTCTGTAGCCTTGAATAGGGCTTTTGCCTCTACCCATTTGGTGGCATAGTCCGTACAAACCAAAATATAGTTCTTCATATGGGACATGGGTGAAATTGGTCCTACAAAGTCGAGGGCCCATTTTTTGAAGGGTTCTATCATAACTTGGGCATGCAAAGGCATTTCGTTAGCTGACGTAGGTCTTCCTATCCTTTGGCAACTATCACAACTTCTCACATATCTGGCAAGATCTTTGAAAATGCTAGGTCAATAGTAACCTGAATGTAACACCTTATATGTTGTACGTTTTTTAGAAAAGCGACCACCACATGGTCCATCATGACAACTTCATAGTATTTCAAGTACCTCGTCCTCTCTAACACATCTACGAATAATCAAATCAGGACCTGTGTGAAAAATATCATGACCAACCCGAGAGTAATTAGCACTATGTGTAATAATTTTCCTCTTTTCATGAGGTGACAAATGAGACGGTAACTTCCTAGTAGCCAGATAGTTTTCCATATCTGCAAACCATGGGGTATTAACAAAAAGGGCAAAGAGGTGCTCGTCTGGGAAACTATCATCTACATGGATATCATCATCCTCATTTTTTATTTGGGAAAGAAAGTCAGCTACTACATTATCCTTTCCAGGTCAGTCAAGCATAGTGATATTAAATTCTTGCAATAACAAAAGCCACCTAGTCACTCGGCCATTAGTTATAATTTTATTCATGAGGAGTCTAATGGTGGAATGATCGGTATGTACAAATACTTCATAACCTGTAATGTAATGACGAAACTTGTTAATAGCATGAACAACTGCCAAGAATTCCTTCTCGGTGACTGTGTAGTTCAACTCGGTAGGGGACAAGTTCTTGCTCAAAAAATAAATGGCATAGGACTGCTGGTCCTCTTTCTTCCCTAATACCCCTCCTATTGCGGTGTCGGAGGCATCAGTGGATATATGAAATGGGAGAGTCCAATTGGTCCCTCTAAGAAATGGTGCCACAGACAACTTAGCTTTAAGGGTTTCAAAGGCAGTTTGACACTGCTCAGTCCAAACAAAATCAACATCTTTTATTAGTAATCCAAACATAAGTTCAACAATCTTCGTAAAATTTTCAATAAACCACTGGTAGTATAGGGCATGTCAAAGAAAGCTTCTCACCTCTTTCTGAGTCTTGGGGGGTGAAATTATGATGATGACCTCAATCTTTGTAGGATCGAATTTTATCCCTTCAGATGAAACATGATGTCCTAGAACCACTCCCTCAATTAACAACATTTTTCATTTTTCATGACTTAGAGATAGGTTCATTTCCTGGCATCTGATGAGGAATTTTTCTAAATTGTCTAAGGCTTCCTGGTAAGTGTTGCCATAGACTGTGAAGTCATCCATATAGACTTCCACACAATCATGAATAATATCGGCAAATATCCCTAATACTTCTCGTTGAAAAGTGGCAGGAGCATTACACAATCTGAATGGTAAGACCCTATAGGCATAGGTGCCCCAAGGATAAGTAAAGGTAGTCTTTTCCTGGTCCTCGGGTGCTATAAGAATATGATTGTACCTGTTGTACCCATCTAGAAAGGAAAATACTTCTTTTTGGACAAGGTATATAGAACTTGGTCAATGAAAGGAAGAGGAAAGTAGTCTTTCAGAGTGGCTTTGTTGAGTTCCCGGAAATCAATACAAATTCTCCATTTCCTGGTCACTTTCTTTGGAACCACTACAAGCGGGGATACCCACTTACTATTGGAGATGGGATAGATAAATCCGACATTTAACAACTTTTGGATCTCCTCCTTGACTATATCTTTAAGTGTTGGGTTCATCCTTCTCTGGGGTTGCCTAACAGGTGTTACTTCCCCCTGGGTATATATGTGATGGATGCATGTGTCAGGGTGTATACCCTTCATGTCAGTGTATTCCGAGGAAAATGCTCCTGATTGTTCTTTAAGGATATCTACTAACTGTTTTTGTTGGTCTGCATCTAGCTCAGAATTTATATGTAAAAATTTATTGGACTAATCTCGTAGGGCATAGTGTAAGACATGGAAGACTCATCTATCTCGTAAATAAAATATGTCGAAGAAAAAATGGATGGGTCTAATTGTTCTTGAAATTATTCCCCAAACATGTATTCAAATTGGGGAAAAGGTTGTGGAAAATCCACACATGTGATAACATAAATAAACTAGTTTAGCACATTTTCTATTGTGTTCTCCTGAAGTGTCCATGCAAGGTCACTTGGAAATATGGGTTATTCCCAGTCCTTGTTCTCATATGGACATTCAAGCCACCATAGTTTCTCCATAATAGGTTGAGCTGGAGGGTAAATGGTGAGCTTCTGGATAGAGAGACCATTTGAGATGGTCATTTCTCCTTCTCTACAACCAATAAATGCATTGGCTGTGGCTAGCCAAGGTCTTCCCAAAATGACAGGATGGCCTTTGGTAGGATCCTTTGAATGAATGACAAGAAAATCTATGGGGTACTCCCATGAGGGTAAAGTAACCATGATATCATCTAAAATTCCTTTAGGTATAACCCTAGTCTTATCTGCTAATTCCAAAATGGTTGGGGTAGGTTGAGGAAGAGGTTGTAACTGTAATTGTTCCAAGGTAGTAGTGGTCATAACATTAATGGCTTCCCCTAGGTCTATGAGAGTGTTTTCGATGGATACATCATTAATAGTTATATTCACTATAGGGTTTCCTAGATTCCCATATTTTTCTAGTTTTGGCTTCTCTGATATGTATTCAGAGAGTCCTCCTACCAAATGTACTGTAGGAGGGTCCTTTTTCTTCCTACCTGGCTTCTTGATACACAATTCTTTGACTACCTTACTGTAGATTGGAATATCTTTAATGGAATGAAGCAGAGGAATCTTGACACAAATATTTTTCAATTCATTCAAAATGACAAATTCTGGTCGGGTGGTAGGTTTCTCGATTACCAATCGGTCTGGATAAGGAGGGACCTTCATAATTTGTGAAGGTTCATTTTGGGGAAGCTTGGGTTCTTGATTCTTTGGGATAATAACATCTTCCCACCTAGTGTCATCCATGGGTTGTTTGGTGGTTTCTTCTTCTTCTTCTTCCTGGATTACTACTGAAGGTCTCTGCCTCTCCAGAACTTTTCCTGATCTTAGTCGAATTTCCTGTAATGGAACATGAGTGATAACATATGTCGGGAAGGCCTGCATATCAAAATTGTGAAGAGGTTGATGGGGCTTATTATTGGGATTCGACACTGGTTGTGGCGGTAATAGTGTTAGTCTTGGGGAGCTTTCATTTTTATATTGTAGCAGTTGTTGTTGTGGAATAGGAGGTAAAGGTGGTGGAACAAAACCTGGCAGAAGCTGCAGAGTGTTCGGTGGGAATTGAGGATAAGGATGGTTGGACATAGGTATAGGTGGAGCTTAAGGGTTTCCTTGGTTATGTCCTCCTCTCCATCCTTGAAAGAAAGGATGTTGGTACTGAGTAGACCAGTTTTTCCAACCTGGTGAGTTCCACTGTTGTTGTTGTTGATAATAGGGTGGAACTTGAGACTGTAGATCTAGGTATGTGGTTTGATTCCTAGGCTTCCATGGTATCCTAGGTGCATAAGAAGACTCCCCAGGATCTTTTCTCCTATAGATGGCTAATAAATCGGGCAATGATGGACATTTTTCAGTCACATGGTCTTCTGTATAGAAGCCACAAACTGAAATGTTATCTAATGGGCATTCCCTTGAGGAATGCTTCCTCCTGCATCTTGAGAAATATATGATCATTGCTGCATTCTCCTCCTCCTGTTTCTTTTTTATTTTTAGGGTGTCCAACTGGGAACCTATTGTTCTTAAGATGTATGTCTTGAAGTTTTCTAGAAGGTTGCCTATCTCTGCTCTTGTGATACCACCTGAACTAACTTGTTTTAAGTTTCTGTTGTAACGGTCCCGAACATTCTTTTCTTTTTTGGCTCTACTCCTTGAGTAATTTTTACACATTTCACATATTTCAGAAAATGGTTTATGGGAGATGTTGCCTGATTCCATCAAGTTAAGAATATCTAGATATTTTTCTGAAATTCCCTTAAGGAAAAGAGCCATAATTGCATCCTTTGGGAGGTCATGGTATTTTGATTTCTGGGAGATATAACCAAATCTTTCCATATAATCTTCGAGGGTATCATCTTCTAATTGTTGGATTTTAAAGATGTCATTACGAGACACTTTGGTCTTGTAGTAGTCTTGGTACTTCTTAATAAAGATGTCTTTCATGGCTTCCCAAGACCTAATACTCGATTCTCCCAACCCAATGAACCAGCTTAGTGCAAAGTCTTTGAGGGTGGCAGGAAAGAGTTTTAATTTCTGAGCATCTTGTATGTAGTTGTAGCTCCTAAACAAGGTTTCAAATTCAAATAGGAAGGTGTCTGGATATTCACTGTTTTTACCGTAAAAGGTAGGTAGTGCTGAGAGAGGAATATTCTTCATGTTGACATTTGGAGTGGTGTCTAAAATCGGAAACCCGAAGGTAGTTTCGGTTTGGTTTCCAGTTTCTTCTTCCTCCTCATGTCTTACATTGCTATGGTCTTCATGATCATCCATATTGGCTTGATTTCCAAAAAGAGAGTACCTAGGTGGTTTTATCTTTGAAGAAAAAAAGGTTTCCCTTTGATGTAAAGGTCTTCCTATGGATTGGATGTCTAGGACTCTACTTGATCCGATTGAGACTATTGGTGCCAAAGTTTCTGTGTCAATTTGAGAGATGATTACATTGGTCTATGATGTCCTTAAAATTAGGGTCCCCTGGTGGTGGTGTAAAAGAAAAGTTTGTATTGTTTGGTTCTGCGTAAGGCTCAAGCGGTCTTACCTCCTTTCATAATATGATTGATGCTTCAATTTCTTTTTCTATAGTGCTCCCTGTGTTAGTCTTCTCAGAGACTATTTTAGCTCTTTGAGTTGAGCTAGCTTCTATTTTTCAGTATCAGTCTGCAGATTTTATAAGTGGAACGTTCCTTCCCCCAAAGATATCGAAAGGAACCTTGGTTGAAATGTCTAATTTTTATTTAATGTATCTACTTTGTGGGTCTCTAGGCCTATTCATGAAAGAAAGAAAAAACAAAAGAAAAAGCTACCATTTGGTTTCTAGGTCTATTCATAAAAAACAAAAAACTACTATTGGGTTTGGGGGAACCTGCTATAACAGATGCATAGGTTCTTACCTCTCGTCTTAAATTCCCCCCGCCACCAATCTAATGCTAAGGTATAGGAATGATATATTTCCTAACTACTTCTTACCTTAAAACAACTCCCCGACAACGACGCCAAAAATGATGGGTGTTATATATGCACTAAAAACACACTAAAAACCCTCAATTAAATTGTCAACCCAGGGTAAGTAAACTTAGAGTTGTAGCAAAATATATGCCAAAGGTAGAAGTGCTGGTAGGAGCATAGTCTAACTACTGAAGGTAGCTATCTAAGGCTAATCTACTCAATCAAAATTATCTAATGATCAAACCTTACTAGGCAAATTGAAACTATGTAACCTAAGTACTTTTGGACCAAGGATCGATGGATAGTTCTAAGAAAACAAGTAAAAACCCTACTTGAAGCAAACTATTTCATAACAATAAGAAAAAGCAACTATCTAAGCATATCAATAAGAAAATGACAAAAGATAACTATTTTAACTTGCCAACCTATATTCAATGAGTAACTACCCTATGAAAGCAAATAAATAAACAAGTAAGCAAAGACACCTAACTAACCTACTAAAGCAAGTAAACAAGTAAGCAAAGACAACTAACTAACCTATTAAAGAAAATAGACAAGTAAGCAAAGATAACTAACTAACCTACTAAATAAAATAGATAACTAACTACTGCAAGCAATCAAATTAAAACTTCTCATTGAACAACTATCTAGCCTAAGAGGCAAGTGGACTAAATTCTTAATTCAAAGATATTTCTAATTCATGAAAGGAAATCCATTTAATTGAAAGAAAGAAGAACTAACAACTAGTCTTGAACCTATGATAAGAAAAACTACTATCTAGTCTATCAAAGCAAAGACTATCTATCCTACAACAACAAACTATCTTTTGAAACTATGAAAGCAATAAACTATATCTTCTGATCTATGAAAGCAAGAAACTAGATATTTTAACCTATGAAAGCAAGAAAACTATCCTTTAACCTATGAAAACAGGAAAACTATCTTTTAACCTATGAAAACTCAAATATAGTGTTGATGGTTGTGTGAATGTCTCTGGTTTCATATGATATCTCGATGGCACTTGGCAACAAAGAATAATTCAAGTAGTATAAGTTCAACACTAATCTCAATAGAAAAGTGAAAGTTATGGATTAAACAATCCAAGGAGAGTTTAGCCATGACAAAAGCAATGTTAAATACCTTGCATATTCATTTATTAACCATCAACAATATAACGAGATCATCATTATACTTCTATACTACATAAGCAAAACTAGATTCAACCATTAACTAAGAAATATAATTTCAATTTAATTCTAGGAAAGGGAATTACATAAATGAAACTATGCTATATCTATTATAACAATTCAAAGTTCAAACTACAATAAGAAAGTGCTTGAAAACATAAATTAAAACATGGCATTAAAAGTAAGCTGACAACTACATTAATCAACAACTAATTAAACAAGATCTATATAAAAATGAGATAAGCAAGCTATAATGAAAAATTGGAATTAACTCTATCCATCCATCAAATCCTTGTCGAAGAGAACCCAAATAAAAACTCTGTTCTAGTCTAATTAAAACTCTGTTTGAAACTTGACTATAAAATCATAAAAGAAATCATAATCTAATATCTAATTGCGCATGGGGTTAGTCTAGGGATTTGCAAATCCGTTCCTAATCTACAAGATAGTACATGTTAACACATCTCATCATTCTAACCTACAAAAGAGAATCAAAACAATTAAACTACAACAAGCTAATTAACACAATAAAAATATGCATGTACAGAAAAATAAAGAGAACAATTAAATCATAAAATGCATGAACAACACAAAGATAGTTACTAGATTGTTGGTGCCCCCCCCAGCAAGTCATGGTCACTCTCTAAAAGCACACCACGAACTCAGCAGATCGAATTCACCATGAAAACTCAAAAACACAGTTCTTGTATAATCTGGCAATGCAAAATAGCAAAACAGAGTAAAATCATTTTTCTGTCTATCACACTAACAATTCTAATTCTTAACAACTATCTGACCATCCTAGTGGTATTTACAATCTTACAGACCAAGTGGTCGACCACGGGAGGGTCGAACCACTTCTAAATTCGACAAATTACAATAAATGATTCCCTAACTGCTAAAATAGAGCAAGCGAATAATTTCTCAACTAAACAAGCAAAACTGAGTTGTCGGGAGCTCAGTAGCTAGAGGGGACAAGCATAAATAAAACCCACATTCCCGATTCACCCATCACTGGCCGCCAATACCATAACTGCCAATTCACCCTCCGTTTTTGTGCAAGAAGATGTGTTGGACGCAGTGCCGGATCGAGTACCGGAACGAGTGCTGGAAGGAGTGTTAGATCAAGTGTCGGAAGAAGAAACATGGTGCATTTTTTTCCCTGTAACATAAAAAACAGGAATCAGATCCTTGTAAATGTAAAAACATGATGAATTATACTCGATACAATCATTAAACATGAATCATACGTACCTTATGTCGATCAGACCGTTTTAACATAAAATTCTTCAAAAAAGTCCTTCAAAAGATGAAAAACACATATGTACATGTGGTGAAAGTGTATAATAATGGTCATAAAAGTGATCATATCTCGGGCCCAACATAGACCTATACCTAGACCTAGACCTTGTTGTGTCTTTCCTTGACATGCCTTTCCTTTCATTTCCATGTCTAGCCTTATTTTTCCTTTCATTTCCATGTTTTCCATTGACTTTCCATGCCATGGCTTTCCTTTCCCTGCCATGCTTTTCCTTTCCATGCCATGCCATGCCATGCCTTGCATTGCCTTGTGTTACATTTCCTTTCTTTGCACTGTGTTTCCTTTCCTTGTTATTCCATGTCATTGCATGCCTTGCCTTGCCATATCATGCCTTTCATTTCCTTTCCATGGCCTGTCATGCCTTGCATTGCATTTCCTTGCCTTTCATTTCCTTTCCTTTCCTCGCCTTCCCTTTCCTTTTCATGCCATGCCATGCCATGCCTTTCCTTGCCATTTCATGCCATGCCTTTCCTTGCCAAGCCATGCCTTTCCATTCCATGCCTTTTCTTGTCATGCCATGCCATGCCATTCCTTGAATTGCCTTGCATTGCATTTCCTTGCCTTTCCTTGCCATGCCTTTCCTTTCCATACCATGCCTTGAATTTCCATGCCATGCCTTGCATTTCCATGCCATGCCATGACATGACTTGCATTTCCTTGCATTATCTTGTGTTGCATTGTCTTTCCTTACCTTGTCATGCCATCCCATTCCATGCCATGCCATGCCTTCCCATGTCATCCCATGTCTTGCCTTTCCATGTCATGCTATTCCATGCCTTACATTGCATTTCCTTGCCATTCCATTCCATGCCATGCATGCATTTCCTTGTCTTGCATTTCCTTTCCTTGCATTTCCTTTCCTTCCCTTTCCTTTTCATTCCATGCCATGCCATGCATTTCCTTTCCATTTCATGCCATGCCTTTCCTTTCCAAGCCATGCCTTTCCATTCGATGTATTTCCTTGCCATGCCTTGCATTTCCTTTCCTTTTCTTACCATGCCATGTCATGCCATGAATTGCCTTACCATGCCATGCCATGCCTTTCCTTTCCATGCCATGCCTTGAATTTCCATGCCATGCCTTCCATTTCCATGCCATGACTTGCATTTTGTTGCATTTTCTTGTGTTGCATTGTCAGGCCATCCCATTCCATGTCATGCCATGCCTTCCCTTGTCATCCCATGTATTTCCTTTCCATGCCATGCTATGCCATGCCTTACATTGCATTGCCTTGTCTTGCATTTCCTTTCCATTCCATTCCATGCCATGCATTTCCTTTCCATGAATTGCATTCTCTTGCCTTGTCTTTCCTTTCCTTGTCTTACATTGCCATATCATGCCATGCCATGTCTTGCCTTTCCATGTCGTGCCTTTTCTTTTCATGTTATTCCATGTCATGACTTTCATTTCCTTGCATTGAATTTCATTGCTTTGCATTACTTTTCCTTTCCCCATCTTTCATTTCCATGCCATGACATGCCTTTCCTTTCCATGTGATGCAATATCATGCCTTGCATTTCCTTTAATTGCATTTACTTTCTTTGCATTGCCTTGCATTTACATGCCATGTCTTTCCTTTCCATTCCATTCCATACCATGCCTTGACATTCCGATCCATTCCTTACCTTTCCATGTCATGCTTTTCCTTGACATGCCATGCCATTCCATGCCTTGCATTTCCTTGCATTGCATTTCCTTTTGTTTCATTGCTTTGCCTCGCCTTTCCATGGCATGCCATGTCATTCCATTCCTTTTCATTCCATGCCATGTCTTGCCATGTCCTTCCATGCCTTTCCATACCACGTCATTCCTTGACATTCCTTCCCATTCCATGCCTTTCCTTGCATTTACATTCCATGCCTTACCATGTTATGCCATGCCATGTCTTACATTGCCTTGCCTTTCATTTCCTTGAATTGCATTGTCTTGCCTTTATTTTCCTTTCCTTTCCATGGCATGCCATGCAATGCCTTGCATTTCCTTTCTGTGCCTTTCCTTTCCTTTCCATGCCATGCATTGCCTTTCCATTCCATGCCATTCCATGTCATGCCTTGTTGTGTCTTTCCTTGCCTTGCCAAGTGTCATTCCATGCCATGCTATGCCTTGCCTTTCCATTCCATGCATTTCCTTGTCATGACATGCCTTTCCTTTCCATGTCATGCCATGCCTTTCCTTTCCTTGCCATGTCATGCCTTGCCTTGCCATTCCATGCCTTTCGTTGTCATATCCTTCTAGGTTAAACACAAAATTTCAACTAATTTGACAATCAAACTTATTCAAATTGCTAACTCTTCAAATGCTTACTTAACACCCTTCAATTAAATAGTAACCTGATTTAGGTATCATTGTTGAGTTTGCACCTCTAATTATTGATTCCTTTCACATGATTAAAATCCGTACAAAACCAAAATGATGATTAGCACACAAATATTTTAATAACATAGATAATATAAAACTCTTTTAATAATAACAAAATTATGAATTTCTTGTAATTTCCATCTTTCAAATGGGTTGTGTATCATGTACACCTTTTACAAGATCAAGTCTAACCATAATTCATTTAAAAGGTACTTTCATTATGATATTCATAAAACTAATTGTTTGTAAAAATAAATTTATTTTCATTGTTATAGAGAATTTATTTTCCTTTGAGTCAACCAAAAGAAATTTGTCTCTATAATCATAAACACCATTAAATTATTTCCAAAGTCAATTAACTTCTAATAAATTTGTTTTCAAGTTAATTTAATAAAAAAATAATTTCATTCATGTAACATACCTTTTTTTTTCTTAAAAAAGTAATGCTTGTACTAAATGAACAAGTTTAATACCTAAAAATTACAATCAAAGGATTCATTAAGCATGTAATTATACAACTTGTTATCCCATCTATCTTATATCAATACACTTGCATGATGATTTCAATGCCATTGCATAAGCTCTCTTAATTCCTATATATTAGGTGTATTCATAGTTATGAAACATGGATTATCATAATTAATCAGATTTACATAGAGAGGGATGTCACTAAATAGGTTTATGTTCCATCCTTATGGTGTACTCTCATTATACTATTGGTCCATAATTTCTTTTGTATTGCATGAAGAAAAACATAACTTCAAGGCCTTATTTAAAATCAAAGAAATAAAAACTAATCTTTCAACTCAATAGATTTTATAACAAGATATAGCATGTAGACCTATACCTAGGCAGAGACCTAGACCTAGACTTAGACATTGCATTTCCTTTCCATGTCTAGACTTTCTTAGCCTTGTCATGTCTTACCTTGCCTTTCCTTGCCTTTTCGTGCCTTTCATTTCCTTTCCTTGAATTTCCATACCTAGACCTAGACCTATACCTAGACATTGCCTTCCCATGCCTTACCTTGTCATACCTTGTCTTGCCATGGTCTAGGTCATGGTAATGGTGTAGGTATAGGTATTGGTATAGGTATAGGTCTAGGTCATGGTTTAGTTCTATATATAGGTATATGTCACAGTCATGGTTTAGATCTAGGTATATTTCTAACATGTCCCTAAATGTCTTAAGGAGGAGAATTACAACTTCCAATAAAAATCTAATTGGGACTTGGATAGATGGACCATTAGTTGCATTGGATCTGAGGCACCGGGTTTAGCTAGCAGGACACTTCCATTTTCATTATGTTTCCCAAAAAAGAGTTTGTTGGAGGATCTTTGGAACTAGGGTTTTTCTTAGTGAGGAACAATGCAATTTTTGAACAAGAGGTCGATTTCCAAGAACACTATGTCAAGCGATTGTGGGTAGTGTGGTTGAGTGGGCCCTGGCCAAACAAATTGCCAAATTTCCAACATGTCCCTGAATGACCCCAGACCAAATTTCCAACAAATCCTTGAATGGCTTGAGGAGGCGAGTTGGAACTCATGATAAATATCTAATTGGGCCTTGGATGGACAAACCATCAATCACATTGGATCTAGGGCATTAGGCTTCAGCTAGTGGGCCCCCTTCGTTGTCATTACAATGCCTCGAAAAGTGTTTTTTGGAGGATCTTCGGAACTATGGTTTTTCTCAGTGGGGCATAATGCAATTTCTAAACAAGAGGTTGATTTTCAAGAACACTGTGTCGCATGTGTAAATGTGTTGAACTTACACATAATAGATCTAGCTAGAAAATACCACACACATTTGTAGAGATAAATTGAGAAAGAAGAAGCAAGAGAGAAAGAATGGAATAATTCTCATTAATCGTAAGGAATAGTGAATAATTTACACATGATATACTTTGTATAACTCAACCAATGTGAACTGGAGGTGAAGCCAATGCGCCATAGTGGTGGTATAGAGTGATCTGGACACATACTAACAGTTACGAGAGTGAACTTCCACCTAGTCTAGTCTCTCGGGAAGTTGCGGGAGTGAACTGCCACGTAGTTGAGTTAACTAGTCTATCCGTCTTTAGTTAACTACCTGAAACAAAGTGAAGTGAGGAGGAGATCAGGGAGTCATGGGTAATGCACTAGTCTGGTGATGATCCCAAGGACAATTCACATTAGTTGGTGATGATCCCAATGTTGCATGGTGACAATACCAATGTAGTATATAGACTCCACTCAACTAGTCAAACTTAAGTGAAAACTGAAGAGAATATTATCCCTAGAGGAATATTCTTCCTAAAATATAGGAGACTGAATAATGAGTAATAAATAAGGAAAAAACTTAGGAAAAATAAATCCTAGGTGTGTGTGAAGTAACTCCAACAACATGACTGTGGGTAGTGTGGTCACATGGGCCTTGATCAAACATATGTGTAAGAGCTTATGGAACTCCATTATTCATCTTGGTTTGAATTTTATGCCCCCAAACCAAATCGCCAACATGCCCCTGAATGGCTTGAGGAGGAGAGTTGCAACTCATGATAAAAATATAACTGGGACTCGGATGGATGAACCATAAGTTACATTAGATCTTAGGCACCTAGCTTCACTTAGTGAGTCCCCTTCCCTATCATTCTATTTCCTGGAAAATAATTTATCGGAGGATCACCAGAACTAGGGTATTTCTGAATGAGGAACAATATGATTTCCAAACAAGAGGTCGATTTTCAGGAAAACTATGCTGAGAAATTGTGGGTAGCACATTCACATGGGCCTTGTCCAAATAGATGTGCAGGAGATTACACAAATTGTTTATGTTGGTCGGTTTGAATTGTATTCCCCCAGATCAAATTTCCAACATGTCCTTGAATGGGTTGAGGAGGCGAGTTGCAACTCATGATAAAACTCTAACTGAGACTTGGATGGAAGAACCATCTGTTGCATTGGATTTGGGGCACCTTGTTTCAAATAATGGTGCCCCTCCACTATAGTTTTGTTACTCGAAAAAGTGTTTGTTGGAGGATCACTGGAGCTAGGGTTTTTCTTAATGAGGCATAGTGAAATTTATGAAAAAGAGGTCGATTTTCAAGAACAATGTGTTGACTGATTGTGGGTAGCGTGGTAACATGGGCCTTGGGAAAACAGACGTTCAAGAGTGTTAGAAATAATAGGTTTTCTCGTTTAACCATAGACAATATAGAAATATTTTCATCCAACGATAGGTCGAAGCCACCCTTGAGCACCTTAACCTTGACAAAGAATAATTCTGGAAGCAAAACCTAGGCCTAATAGACAATCAAGGTAGTGTATTACTCTCCATAGTTAGCATACCAAGTAGAAAGTCCAAACCATAACAAGAGAGAGTCAAAGGCTGAACCGAAAATAAAAGTTGCAGTAGTTGTAGTTATAATTACTCTCTAGACTTGCGCACAACTAAATTTCTGTAGTTGCGAGATATGTGTGTCAAATGAGCTCTGGCGTACTGTATTTATACTTCTACTCCTTAGTTGTCTAGGCTAACTTCTCATTCCGGAGGCTAAACCTCAATATGGAATATTTCCTTTATTCAACTTGTCTTCTAGGGTTATGTACAATTCTTTAAGGTTTCTTCTTGTTTCCCGAAATATTCTATTCTTGTCAGGGTTACACGTGGAGGTTAATACCTCCCGCAGCTACCATAATATCAACACTCCCTCCTAGATAGGGAGGTATTGAAGGAAATGGTCTTGAGCACAAATCTACCATTCAACTGATAGCATCATTATAGCCATACAAGCTATCTCATGATTATATCATGATCACCATCATCATTATCAATATCATCTGACAACATCAACTGCATCATCTCTCGAAGCCATACTCCATATGAGTAATAAAGCATGATGTTGAATAAGTCACTCACTCCACAAAGTGATACAAGAACCATTCTTCTAATCTGTACATATGTCCTAGAAGAATAACTATTCCAACAGATGATGGAAGCCATGGCATGGGCTACAAGGACTATTCTTCTAATCCAGACATACATCCTAGAAGAATAAATGTCCTGGACCATTTTTCACCTGGTAATCATTTCCAACACTACTAATAGTCTTCATGGCAGTAAGAACAATGCCATTCAATAGAAAACAACTATGTCTATCCATAGTAGTACAAAACTACTATCCATTGGTACATAACCACACCAAGTAGCACACAACTACTTAATCAGTGACACATAGTCACAACCAGTGGAACAGATCCACCATAGTAGCATACATATACTGTCTAGAGACATATAGTCTCCACGAAAATCATGTCATCTGATATCAACCTGCATAAAAAAATATCATGATATAAACTGAGTCATTAGGGCCATTCTTCTACTCACATCTGTGAGATATAGAAGAGAATCTTCCCTCAGGAGGTAAAACATCATCCATGGACTATCTGAACTATTCTTCTCAAGCATAGAAGAATAACTGTCCCTGATTTCTGAGCCTGGACCATTCACCTAACTGGGCCATTCCTCTAGCACTAATCATAGTGCAACCTGGAGAGAATGAGTCTACCCTAGGGAATGCATGTCCCTGATTGTTGAATCTAGACCATTCACCTAACTAGGCTATTCCTCTAGCACTAATCATAGTGCAACCTGGATAGAATGAATCTTCCGTAGGGAATGATTGTCTGGACCATTTCCTAATGGAAATTACTATCCCGCACCAACCTCCAAAATGGACCATTCTTCGAAACTGCTCACAAATGTGAACTTTGAAAGAATTACTACCCGACGAGGCGGACCATTCTACTTGACCACAACTCAGAGCATCTGCCAAGAAGAAATAATGTCCTAGACAATTCCCCCACACTGTACACAAGGGGAATCACTGTATATGGTACATCAACAATTTATCAGACCATTTTCATTATGAAAATGACTATCTAATATGGACCATTTTCCAAACTGGAAAATGCATGTCCGTCAGAAATCTCAAACCAATTTCTGAACTGGAAAGGAACTGCTCATCCTGGACCATTTTTCAAACTGAAAAATGACTATTCATAAATCAATAACATATCAGTTCTCCCTCCCAACCTGGGAGTAATATGTTCCTTTATCAATAAGGAAATTTTCTCCACGAGCCTCATCTTGTTTCTTAAGTACGTAAACTTTTCATCTTGGACAAAGGATTTATCAAAATATATGCTGTCTTCTCATTAGTGGAGATATTTTGAAGAACCACTTCTCTTGTATGGATTTTATCACGAAGAATATAATGCTTGATCTCAATGTACTTCGGTCTGTCATGGAGCACTAGTTTTCTTTGAAGGATTTCACATAGCTCCGTTCATTACAATATATCATGGTTGAATTTAGTACTTATGTTTCCTGCTAGCTCATGACATTGTGGAAAATCTCAAAATGAAACATATCCAAGTATCACTTCTTCTGTCATCATGAGAGTTTGTCATGGATTAATAATCCATCATCTCGAACTTCTGAGTAACCATTCTGATACACTATCTCTATCATATAAAGTTTTCACCACGCTTTTGCTCTACATGAGAGGGTCTGCACCAAGTTGTTCGAATCCATACAAGGTCTTCTTCCATCTGCATACAAGTGTCTCTTTCTGGTATACCTCAAAACCTTGAGGTTTCTCTACATATGTTTCTTCTTCAATTAATCTGTTGAGAAGAACCATCTTTACATTCATTTGATGTAAAATCCAACCCATGGATATTGCAGAAGATATAATGGCTCATGTAGAGGTATGTCTGGTTACTGGAATAATCTATCATCATAGTTTCCTCCTTCTGGGAGAATCTCTAGTTATGAATCTCGCAATGATTCCATTCATAATTATTTCATACATTGTTCTTGAATCTTCATCACAACCTCCATTTCTTCTGCTTGATTTCTTCTAGTGGATTCAAACCAAGATAGTAGTCTTATGATTCTTGGTATAATGACTGGTTGTTCTGGCTTTTCTTTCTTTCTTGGAATCTTCATGTTCTTCCTCATGTCTCTCTTTAGATCTTGGGTGCATGGGTTCTTCTATATTCCTTGAAGATTCCAACTTTTTCCTTTCATCATAGAATCATGGATGTAGATGGACAACCAAGGATACTTTAAGGCTTCTTTTCGAAGAAGACTTCTTCTAGAGTCAAACTGAACACGTGTTGTTTATCATGGATACTACTTTCAATTGGAACATGGAAAGATACTTCATAATCCTCAATGGATAATATCATTTTGGATTAGCTTCCTCCTAATCCTTGCTTCATGTATGAATGTGTTCTCTTCTTTTGGAATTTTGTAATCAGCTCCCTCCATCTAAGATAGTCCACGCTTCCGTCTACATCCTTATTTCCTTCTTCGAAGTGTCACAATTATTTCTCTAATTTCCTCTTGATCGCTGAATTATTTCTATTTTGACTTCTTCTAGGTCTCTTCAAGTTTGATTCTGATTTTGGCTTATAAAGCAGTTGTTAATTATATAATAGCTTCCACAGAAATTGTTACCAAGTATTTTCAATGTACTTCATCTTTTCAAATACATTACTTGACTAGTAATCATCGTAATAGTAATCCTTATCTTGTTATTCTTCCATAGGTGTTGTCTCACTAACCATCTTATCTTCTAGGAAATAGATATACAAGAACTATGTAAACATGGTATGTACAAGGACTATGTTACAAAAGAATATTGTTACCTTGAATAGAAGAAAAAAATTGCTTCATCTTGTTTGACTTTCTTTGAGGGTTCATTTTCTTCGAAAAGTGTTGCTTCACGTGTTTCCTTCCTTTTCTTCAACTCAGGACAATGATTCTTGTAGTGACCATATTTTCAACAGTTGAAGCATTGTATTTTTGACATATCATTCTCTTGATTTGGTTTCTTCCTCGAGTCAAAATTTTTCGTATTCCCAAATTGATTGAACTTTGTTGTGTAGGCTTGATCATCATCTTTTCTTTGGAATTTCTCTTTTGCACTAATCCTTGATTGTTCTTGTGCACAACAAGTCCAAAGTTATTCAAATGTGGGATACTCCTTTATTGTGTTCATGCTTGCGGAAAATGCATCCCAAGTCTTGGGAAGGCCATTGAGTACTATATTTACCAGTTCCTTCTATGAAATGATTTCTTCAATAGCTTGTAGTTGATCTCTTAACTGAGATATTCTCACAAAGTATGATGTTATGCTTTCATCATCATTCATTTTCATGTCATGAAGCTCATTCTTCAGACTCATTACCTGTCCAATGTTTTTAACTGAGAAGAGATTAGTTAGGGCATCGTACATCTTCTTAGATGAGTCAAGATCAGAGATGTAGGGTATCAAGTGGTATTTTACAGAGTCCACTATGATACTCATGGCATTGATGTCATTGAACTTGAAATTCTCCATAATTGTAAAGTTTTGAGGTTCCTTCTCTTTTCCTTCTTCAGACTGTGGTTCCACTATCTTTCCTTCCATGATATTGAACAATTTATTCTTGTAAAGGATGAGGTCAATCCTTGTCTTCAATGATCTGAAGTTAGAATCCCCTTCTAACTTGTTTTCTGACTTCATAGAGTAACTCATGACTGCTTTGATTTGGTCAACCTTTTACTTTGACAAAAAATGCAAACTTGACTTCTTGGCTTGCTAAGAGTACTAGGAGGTGTGCTAGGCTAGCGTGCACTAGGCTATCCAGAAATTAGGTCAATCTCTTCACTTAAGGTGCCTCAATAAGAGGGTTAGGGTTTCCTTGCTGCAAAAAAAAATTGACTGCAACTGCAACTGTAACTAATAAATAATGATCCCTATCTATCTTCCAGCAGTTAGATTGTTTGAAGATAGTGTGGGCCCATAACCTGTTAGAAATAATAGGTGTGATCATTTAACCATAGACAATATAGCAATATTGTCACCCAACCATAGGCCGAAGCCACCCTCGAGCACCTTAACCTTGACAGAGAATAATTCTGGAAGAAAACCCTAGGCCTAATAGCCAATCAAGGTAGCGTATCACTCTCCAGATTTAGCATACCAAGTAGAAAGTCCAAAACATAACCAAAACATATTCCAAGATAGAAACCAAAAATACAATTTGCATTAGCTGCAACTGTAGCTACTCCCCATACTTGCGCACAACTAATTTTCTGTAGTTGTGATATGTGTGTGTCAAATGAGCTCTGGCATCCTATATTTATACTTCTCCTCCTTAGCTTTCTGGCTCTACTTCTCATTCTGGAGGCTAAAAACTCAATATTAAATATTTCCTTTAGTTGACTTGTCTTCTAGGGTTATGTCCAATTCTTTAGGGTTTCTTCTTGCTTCCCAAAATATTCTATTCCTTTTAAGGTTGCACGTGGAGGTTAATACTCCCGCGGCTACCATACTATCAACATGGAGCTTATAGAAATATGTTATGTAGCTTGGTTTGGATGTTATTTTCCTGAACAAAATTGCCAACATGTCCTTGAACGACTTGAGGAGGCAAGTTGCAACTCATGCTAAAACTCTAATCATGCCTCGCATGGATGAACCATTGGTTGCATTGGATTTGGGGCACCAGGCTTCATCTAGTGGGGCCCCTATGTTATCATTCCATTTATCTAAAAAGCGTTTGTTGGTGGATCACCAGAACTAGGGTTTTTCTCAATGAGGCACAATGCAATTTTTGAACAAGAGGTCGATTTTAGAAACACTGTCTTGAGTGATTCTGGGTAGTGTGGTCATGTGGTGCTTTACCAAATAGACTTCTGGGAGCTTATAAAACTCTGTTATGCTGCTCGTTTTTTTTTTACGCCCCTAGACCATATTTCCAATATGTCCTCGAATGACTTGAGGAGGCCAGTTGCAAATCATGATAAAATTCTAAATGGACCTAATATGGATGAAACACCAATTGCATTGGATCCAGGGAACTAGGTTTCAACTAGTGGGGCCCCTTTCCTGTTATTTTTTTGCTTGAAAAATCATTTATTGGAGGATCATCGAAACTAGGGATTTCCTTAATGAGGCACAATGCAATTTTTGAACAAGTGATCAATTTTCAAGAACACCGTGTCAAGAAATTATGGGTAGTGTGGTCACATGGGCATTGGATAAAATAAACATGTGAGATTATAGAACTTCGTTATGCTACTTGATTTGGATTTTATTTCCCCAAACCAAATTTTCAACATGTCCCTGAATGGCTTGAGGAGGTGAGCTGGAACTCATAATAAAACTCTAATCGAGCCTCAGATGGATGAACAATCAGTTGCATTGGATCTAGGGAACTGTGTTTCAACTATTGGGGCCCCTCTATCATCATTTTGTTGTTGAAACACACACTGACATTGAGAGGGGGGGTGAATTAATGTCTAGAACTTTTGTCTACTTTTGGCTACTTGTCTCACTTTCATAGATTAACTAAATTAATTGAATACAATATGCAGCTCAATTAATTATTCATAAACATATAAAACAAAAAATGTATGAAGTAGATAAAAAATCGTTCTTTTATTTGTTTAACTTGTATGAATACATATAAAATCAATCCTTTAATATCTTCGACTTCAATTGACTATGACAGATCCAACTCTCTGATACTGTAATGATCCCCCCAACCATCCTGAGGCCGGGGTACACCACTCCAGAGAAACCACTCATGCTCTGATGCCAGTTGATAACATTCCCAGTCATAAGGCCAGGAACATGCTACTCTAGGGAACACTTTTTTTCCCATACTGTGGAACATACAATAGCATACCCAGTAGTCAACTAAGCAATGCCACCTAAATTTACTCTTTAGACTGCATGCAACTAAAACATATACATATAGCACACTCGCGGAAGCTTTACATCTAAACACACACAACAATTACTTTCTGTAACATACAACTTTTATATTAAAATAACAGTAATTACTGATATGCATCATTTACATGAAATTACCCATGAGCACACAAGCATTCATAGTCACATATATGATAAAATCATAACATGGGCATGTAAATAACAAACAACATATCCATATTTCATAAAATTGGTACTTATATTAGAAAGACTATCACCAACTACTTACAGACCATCTGTGAACCTCCCAACCATAGATTACATTGTTCATCACTCTCAACAGTGAATCACCCCTGATCTGGGACTGAACTCCACCCACGGTAAAGGGATTCCTATCTAGGCTAAGGCTCATGGACAACAGGAAAGACTCTGTTTCAGGTGCTCACTCAACTAACAGCCTACAAAATCTCATTCCCCACATGCCTATCCCACCCAAGGAAGTGTACCCCTTCTTTGCTCAACAGTCCCTCGATTTCCCCACTTCCCTTCCATGGATTCAACAACAGGATGGACCGAAAGTCTCAGAGCATTGTAGCTGTAGTTTAGTACCAATAAAAATCAATCCCCAACAATTCTCTCGCCCAGAGAACTGCTCACGGGCCTGACAACCCGCTTCTTCAATATCGCTCTAAGCTAACCGGGTACACCAACCAAAAGGGACAGGGAAATAGGTTTTGAAAAGGTGGAATGGTTGTCTCAAGGATAATGGAATGTATGAGTTAAAATGGTCATGGATTCATTGACTAGATAACTGAGTGTGTTTTTTGGATCACTGTGAACTCTCTGTCAAACGATGGTCTGCCTGATGGT
>ML834661.1:9073-19450 GCA_009831015.1 Picea engelmannii | reverse complement strand
ATTTGCCTCCTTATATGCAAATGTATGCAGTTGTTAATGTTGAGAATTTGAAATTGTATGAGCCTCCTTTGATTGATGATCAAGGAGAACATGTTCAAATTCCTTCTATAGATGATTTCTCCCCAGAATATCTTACAGAACTAGATGAAGACACAATCCTTGACAGGAGGATGAGAACTTCAAAACGGGGAAATGTGGAATATCTTCGAATTGATCTTAAAGGCACAAATCCAAGAAAAGCCAAGTGGATTGAGGTTGGGAAGGTGAGGGAACTATACCCTCATCTTCAGATAGACTGAAAGTAGACTTTTGGAGGTCCAAAAGCTTTCCAATGGGGAGGTGTGATCCAGGGGATCAAATTTTGCTCAAAATTCAAAGTGCTCAGAATCGATTCAAATAGAACAAGTGCGTAGGCCTCGTCGTCATGAACCCAATGCAACTTGAACGGGTTCAAACAAACATCGGATGAGTGAGATATCACGTTCTGTTCAAATTGTCAAACAGACAAAAAACTTGTTGACTGTACAGTCCGTACAGTCCGTACAATTGCTAACGTGGCAGGGTCGTACATTGACATGTCAAGGCCGTACACTGATGTTGCAGGTGATGAGTTGGCATACAGTTGGCAGTTGTGAGGTCAAATCATTTCTCGACACGTGGCACATTTTTGACAAGTGGGATTGTGCCACGTGGTCCAGACATGGGTTGCCACGTGGCACCGTATTTAATTTGGTTGTTTAAAATTATATGGAGTCTATGGGGATCGAACCCCGGACCTCCCGCCATGGTGGAGTGCCTTCACATGGTGTGGGTTACCATTAACCCACGCGTTTTTTCTTGTTATGTATATGGGTTCAATTATATTTGAGTTTGAATTATGGTATGGTTTGGGCGCGGTCCGGGCTGGGGATAAGCACCAGCCCCCATTCATATGTGGATCACCATACGACCACACCGCGTGCGTGTTTCAAATGGATTTAAATCCCCATGCGCTTGGCCACTTGTCATTTTCCCATAAGTTTATAACTTAGCCCTTTTGTGTGCGGGGGACGAGGTCACATGGCCATGCGCTCAATGACTTTGTGGTTAGGGGGCTAGGTTCCGTAACCGTTCTACAGTTGTGCATGTTTTCGGTTATGTGCGTGGTGCTAGGTTTAAGCACGGAAAAATGCGCAGAGGATAGGTTGGACACACAGAGGTGCATTTTGACGATCTAGAGACAACAAGTTTGAAGGGGAACTTCCAGGAAGCCTATCTTCTTCATTTTTTATCCAAATCAGGTGCCGAAAAAGCCCAGCTAGGGGTTTTTGGACGTTATGAAGCCATTGGAGCCATCTATTTGACATTTTGAGCATTGTAAAATACATATCTTATCACTTTGAGAAAATAATATAAAAGATCCATTGGAAGCTGGACCAGGAGATGTAGCCCAAGAGAGGGGTGAACTCCTTTATCATTTGTTGTGTTATGTGTTTACTGTTCACTGTATTTGTTGGTTATTATCTGCATCTTGAATGTGTAATTTTCTCTAAAATTTGTGTTTGCAAATTGATCCTTTTTCATATGCACACTTAATTAAAACTTTGCAAATATTTCAAGAATACAAGCCTTTATCATTTTCAGATCAAGGTTGGATACAGGTCAGTGGTATAGGTTGGTACAATTTACAGTGGTATATCACACAATGACGGTGTGATAGTGGTTCCATCATTCTACTTCTACGTGAGGGCGGTTTTATAGGGTAAGGATAGGTGGTTTTAGCCACCTTCCGGTTTTAGTCGGAGAACATAAGGGGTTGTAGCCTCCTTCTAGTTGTAGCCAGAGAATTTGGGAGCTGGAGCTTCCCTCAGGTTGTATCCTGAGAAACTAGGTGGTTGAAGCCTCCTTCCAGTTGCAGCTGGAAAACAAAGGACGTTGGTGCTTCCAATGAATGTGATTCTTAAATACATATAAGAAAAAACATTGTGTGGTTTTCTCCCACTTTGGGTTTCCACGTAAAAATAGTGGTGTACTGTGTATGTGTATGTTTCTCATTTGTTCATTGTTTATTTACTTTGAAACTATTGGATTATAATGCTACATTGATCATAAATAAATATAAAACTTGCATATTATGGTTAAAAATGATTGTATTTCTCTATTAATGATTCATCCCCCCTCTCAGTAATCCAACAATTCGTATTAGATAAGGTTTCTTCAGAAATCAATTTAACTACTAAAAGGTAGATCATGGAGAGAAACAACATGTATAAAAATGAAATACCATAGTTTGATGGACAAAAGTATGCATTCTGGAGAAGAAGGATGAAAACATATATACATGAACATGGTTTTGAAATTTGAAAATCAATTATATATGGATACAAAGAACCATCAGTTCCGCCAACAAATGAAAGAGCAATGAAATTCAGTCAAAATAATTCCAAATCCACAAATGAAATTTTGAATGGTCTTGGTGAATCAGTAAATTCCAAAGTTATACATTGTAAATCTGCTAAGGAGATTTGGGACAAAATTCAAAATATTTATGAAGGAGATTGAAAAGTAAAAAAAAAAAAAATCTTCAAACTTATAGAGGTCAATTCGAACAACTAAAGATGAAGGAAGATGAGAATATTGCAACTTACTTCTTATGAGTCGATGAAATAGTGAATGTAATCATAGGAATGGGAGAAGAACTTAAAGAATCTATAATTGTTCAAAAGGTACTAATATATCTTCCTATGAGATTTGATCCTAAGATATTAGCACTAGAAGAAAGAGCATATCTAAACTCAATAAGCATGGAAGAACTACATGCAATCTTCACATTATATGAAATGATAATTGAACAAGAAAATCCAAATATAAAAGAATTATCTTTCAAAGAATCCAAAAGGTCAAAGCAAAAGGGAAAGCATAAAGAAAAATAACATAGTAGCAACAATGACTTCTCAGAAGATGATGAAGAAGTGGCCAACTTTGTCAGAATATTGAACAAGGGAACCAACGACAGATATAAAGGTAAGCTTTCATTGATTTGTTTTAATTGTGATGGTATTGGTCATTTTGATAACAAATTTACTCATAAGAAAAATAAGAGGAATGATGAAGATTACTCAAATAACAAACAAACATATAAAGGAAAAAGAACCAAAAATAAATTTTTCAGGAAAAGTTTATGCACCAAAGAAGACATCTCCTCATCAGATGAAGATGGAGACAGGGAAAGTGAGAAATAAAGAGTTATATTCATGGAAACATAATACTCTAATAAAGAAGACATTGAATAAGAATATGAAGAGACAAAATTTGACTACCGAGAATAATTGATTAGTGCCATAGAAGTTATAAAAAGAGAAAAGAAGAAAAACAAGAAGCTACATGATGAACTAGACAAGAAAGAAGACACTAAGGAACTAGAAAAAATGATCAGAAACTGAAGGTTCAAATAGAAGAAGATAAAAGAGTTGAAGAAGCACTCAAATATCAGTTAGAATACAAAGACATGATCATTGGAAATTTGGAAGCAAAGATTGTCACATTGAGAAAGAATCTTCAAAAGAAAAATACGCACAACAACTCAAAAGTTTTGGATGACATCATCAATAGTCAAAAGCCTCATCATGACAAGTCCATACTTGGATACAATAAAAAAAAAAAGGGATGAAGCTCCAAAACAATAGAGCAAGAAACATATCCAAAAAGCTATGCACAAATAATCAAAGGGGATAGGAAGACCTACAAAGAAGATCACATGGACACTCCTCCACCGAGAAGATTCAGATTTCAGAATCAATGACTGACAGAAACAAATAGGCCTCAGGAAGAAGAAGGATTCATAAGAGTAACTCTTTTTAGAAGATCTTCAACTCCCAGGTATCAAACTATATTTTTTGGTTTATGTTATGCATGGAATAATTTTGGAAATAAAGCTGTAAATTGCAGAGCTAATACAAGGAATATAAAAAACTTTGAAAGTTATACAAAAAATGGTTATCCAAGAAGGACTAGTGAAACACAGAGAAGAAGCTACACCATGTTTGAATCATTGAGCACTAAATTGGAATGCTACAAGTGAAACAACTATGGACACATGGCCAAATATTGTAGAATGACAGTCCCTCCTAGAGAACCACAAAAGAACAACAACAATCACATATAGGAACCTTAGAAGAGAACATTGATAAGAAAGCAGAATCAATATAGTAATGAAGAATGCACACTTTCTCTACAAGCTAAGCATAATAAACGTGGTTGGTATGTTGACAGTTGTTGTCCAAAACACATGATAGGTGATAAAGACATGTTTCTTACATTAATAAAGGAAAGAGATGGATCGATATCTTTCGGAAATGATTATTCAACTAAAATAATTGGAAAAGAAACAGTCAGAATTGGATCCAAGAATACCAAGGAAAAAAATGTTCTACTAGTAGAAGATATGAAACATAATCTTATAAGTGTTTGTCAAATGTGTGACCAAGTTCATAAAATTAATTTTGATTCACAGAAGTGCGATATAAGAAAAGAAGGTTTAGGAAAAATGATTGCAAGAGCTGCAAGAACTTCAAGCAACATATATGTATTAAGTGAAATTGGAAATGAAAAGTGTTGTCAAGGAAAGGAGGATGAAGGTTGGCTATGCTACAGAAGAATGGGTGACATAAAATTCGATAACATTTTCAAAGTCAACAAAAATGAAGCAGTTAGAGAAATTCCCCAGATCACAAAACCAACCAACACTTTATGCAAGCATTGTCAACAAGGAAAGAAAACAAAGACTATGTTCAAATCAAACGAATATTCATTGACAAGACCACTGGAAATTGTGCATACTGATCTAGTTGGACCAACTACAACAAAGGGTTTAAAAGGTGAGAAATATTTTATGTTATTAGTTGATGATTATACAAGAACAAATACAGTTTGCTTTCTTAGGAACAAGTTAGAATCTTTTGAAAACTTCAAGGTCTACAAGGAAACGGTTGAAAATGAAATGGATTCAAAAATCAAATGTTTGAGATCTGATAATGGAGGAGAGTTCAATTCAAAGGAATTTATGGACTTCTGCAACAAGCATGGAATAAAAAGGAAATTCTCCATTGCCAGGACACCTCAACAAAATGGAGTTGTTGAAATAAAGAACATGATAGTACAGGAAATGGATCGAACAATTTTAATAGATTCCAAATTGACAGATATTTTTTGGACACATGTAGTGCATACAACAGTTCATATTCAAAACAAAGTAATTCTTAGAAAAAACAATGACAAAACTCCCTACGAGCTATGGAAAGGAAGACCAACAAATGTGAAGCACTTCAAAGTATTTGGAAGAAAATGCTACATCAAAAGAGAAGATGTAAGAATGAGAAAGTTTGACTCTCATGTGGACAAATGAATACTTCTTCATTACTCAATTACAAGGAAATGATACAAATGTTACAATATGAGGTTGAACAAAATTTTGGTAATCATCAATGTAACAATTGATGAAACAGGTGGACGAGAGTTAAAGGAAGAAGAAAATGAATCAGTGGAGCACCTCTATGAAGAAGAAGAAGTAGAAGGGGAATATGAAGAACATCAGACATAAGTAGAAAAACAAGTTTAGCAAGTTCCTCCAGAGACACCTAGCAAATGAGTATAGAAGAATTATCCTTCAGATCAGATTATTGGAAACAAGGATGCAAGAGTTGAGACTAGAAGAAGAATCTATTCACTAGAACAAATGCACCTAGCACTCTTATCTACGATTGAACCAAACAGTTTTGAAGAGGCCAGTAAGGATGAATTTTGGAATAAGGCCATGAATGAAGAATTGGATCAAATAGAGAAGAATGACACTTGGGAATTGGTTCCAATACCAAGGAATAAGAATGTGATTGGCACTAAGTGGGTTTTTAGAAATAAATTGATTGAAGATGGACATGTTACAAGGAACAAAGCTAGATTGGTATGTAAAGGATATGCATAGGTTGAAGGAATCGACTTTGAAGAGACATTTTCCCCAGTTTCCAGAATGAAATAAATTCAATTTCTCTTAGCTTATGCATTCTCCAAGAATATTAAAGTGTATCATATGGACATGAAATCATCTTTTCTAAATGGGGAACTTGAAGAAGAATTCAACATTGAACAACCAACGTAGATTATGTGTGTAAATTGAAGAAGGACTTGTATGGTCTAAAACATTATCCTAGAGAATGGTAGTCTAGACTAGATAAATATATACAACAAGCAGGGTTCAGAAAAGAAAGTGCAGACAACAACCTCTACATCAAGGTAACTCAAGATGGTATTTTATTAATTGAAGTTTATGTTGATGATATTATTTTTGGAAGTAATGATGACAGGTTAAGCCATAAATTTGCAAAGGATATGTAGGATGAAATTGAAATGTCATTACTGAGAGACCTATCCTTCTTTCTGGGTCTTCATATATGTCAAAGAAGCCAAAGAATTTTTATTTCTCAAACTAAGTATATCAGAGAAATGATAAAGAGGTTCAGAATGGAAGATTGCAAACAAGTTACCACTCCTATGAAAACCAGTTGCAAGTTGAGAAAATATGATGATTCAAAGTCTATAGACCAAAGGTAATACAGGTCAATGATTGGTATCTTACTATATATGACAACATCCAGACTAGATCTAATCTAGGCATTTGGACATGTGGCATGATTTCAAGAAGCACCAAAGGAATCACATGTCTTAGCAGTGAAGAGGATTTTCAGATATCTCAAAGGAATATAAGAGCTTGGATTATGATATCCAAAAGGAAATTATCTATCACTTATTTCCTATACAGATGCATATTGGGTGGGTTGCATCGATGACCGATGAAGCACTAGTGGAGGAGAATTATACTTGGGTGAGTGTTTAGTATCTTGGCTAAGCAAGAAAAAATCATGATTATCTTTATCTATATCTGAAGCAGAGTATATTGTAGTGACATGATGTTGTACACAGGTTCTATGGATTAAACAGAATTTGACAGATATACAAGTTGAGTATGATGAGCCCATTCCAATCTATTGTGATAATACAAGCACCATCAGTATCTCAAAGAACCTAGTGATGTACTCCAAGACGAAGCACATTCCAATCAAGTATCACTTTCTACAGGACCAGGTTGCATAGAATAACATCAGAGTTGAATATGTGGGCACAAAATAAAAAGTGGCAGACATCTTTTCAAAACCACTTCCAAGGGAATCCTTTGAGTATCATCACGAGAGACTTGGAGTAATTTCTACTCCAAAATGAATGTGTGTGAATGCTTATCTTATATGTCTTA
The DNA here is from genome assembly GCA_009831015.1 of Picea engelmannii. Lineage (NCBI taxonomy): Eukaryota > Viridiplantae > Streptophyta > Pinopsida > Pinales > Pinaceae > Picea > Picea engelmannii. The sequence continues at coordinate 12,168 of ML834661.1, read as the reverse complement.
GATTTACACGAGGAAGCACCATAACGAGGACATTTCAGGTTGGGAGATCAGTTTCAGGAAGATTTTAGTCAGGGGGAGTATCCCCAAGGACAATTCAGTTAGGGGGAGCAGCCCCATATGGAAATATACCTTTTCCATTGATGAGAAAGAAGGACATATTTATCAGATGCAAGATAGAGGGATAAATTCTTGGAGGAAGAGCATAGAAGCATGGTTCCAAGAGGATCGATGGTTACAAGGGGAGCATGAGTGATATGACATCAATATTACATCAGAGTGTTCCCATCAATTCCAAAGGGGGGTATTGTTGATTAATTTTGTTGGTTTTCATTCATGTCAACCCTTGAAGAAAGTTCAGTAGAAAATTTCAGTAGCACAAAGGTATAGGTAATGGACCCAAGTTTGTTTGATTTATAATGGTATGAATTTTAATATATTTGCAGGTAATACTATTCTATATGGATAGTACATGTCACGCCATTTCCGATGGTATGTGGAACGTCACATAACTCCTCGCGGTTAGAGAGTTATGGCCATGTGAAGTTGGAGAACCCTCATGAGTTACTTAGAAGACCCTAAAAGGTCAAAGAGTCAAAGTGGTTACAAATAAGAAATTATTTAAATAATAAAGTGGTTTCAAATAATAAATTATTTAAATAATAAATTGGTTTCAACAAGAAATTATGAGTTTACTATTTATGGATAAGTCAAAGTAGTTGCAATATAAATTATTTAAATAATAAAGTTAAGGGAGAACTTACTATTTGTGGAAAGTGGTTAATATAAGTGGACAATTGTTTAGAAGTGGGTTAGCCCTAAAATAAGGAAAGTGGGTTAAGATGGTTAGAAGGTAACCCCTTGAGGAAGCTACATGAAAGTATAAATAAGAGGCAAGGGTCTCTCATTTGATTACAATTGAGCACATTGAATATCTATTATTGTGTAAGGATTATTGCAGGTATTCATTGATATAATTGAAGTTGCACAAGTCTGAGGTAGCACGAAGGGTTGACGACGAAAGTTTCAGAATTAAAGAAAATACAAAAAAACCCTAAGTTATGAGGCGTACGCGGGCTAACAGTATAATAGGGTGCGTACATACATGGGATAACAATATAATATGATGTGTATGTATGCAACTGACAATATGATAGGATGCATACATGAGGGTAAATCTGTAGAAACTTGAGAAGAGGAATATGCCAAGTCTCTAGATTCTGAGAGAAAGTTCCCAGGAAGTTCTACAGTGATCAGGTACATCAGATCTATCCACTGGTTCAAAAGGTATGTATTATTTATATGAGTAGTTGGATTTTGATGTATGCATGAGAAATGGTTATGGATATTTGAGGATTCTCCCTAGAGAGATTAGTGGCTACATGGGATCTTCTTTATAAATCATATCTACATAAATATAGTGTTGATATAAGAAATATTTATCATTGTTAGATTTGAGACACATCTTGTATTTCTTGGAATGGTTAAGGGTTCTTGTGATACATCAAGTAGCTGAAGTATTGAAAGGATGAATATCAGAAAGGGTTTTATGTCTAGTTCATGTGAGGTTTATTATATTGGTTCATGATAACACACACTTATTTGGCACATGAATAGAAAGAGATATAGAGTATTTGGGTAAAAGGTTATGTATGAGGATGCATGCACAAGGTACAGTTACAGTCTAGATACAATGAAAGGTTGCAGATCTATGTGAAAGAGGTTGGAGAGGGTTAGAAGTTTTTAGAAGAGAGAAAACTCTAGTTTCCAGAAAGCATACAGATTATGCATAATAGATAGGTTGCGTACATACGCAAGCTGTTGTATAAATATGGTGCATACATACGCATGTTGTACAACTATAGGTCACATATCTGAGGGTTTTGGTTAGTACATGCTCAGTTCAGGTACATGTTGATTACATGGAAGTGGTACAAGTTGGCTATAGGCCAGTGGTATAGGTTGGTACAATTTTACAGTGGTATATATCATACTGACATTGTGACAGTGGTTCCATCATTCTACTGAATCTATGTTAGGGCAGTTGGATGGGGCAATGATAGGTGGTTGTATCCACCTTCATATTTTAGCTAGAGAACATAGGGGGTTGTAGCCTCCTTCTAGTTGTATCTAGATAATTGGGGAGTTGAATCTTCCCTTAGGTTGTAGCTTGGGAAACTATGGGGTTGGATCCTCCTTCTAGTTGTAGCTAAAAAACAAAGGAAGTTGGTGCTTCTAATGAATGTAATTCTTAAAGACATATAAGAAAAATCATTCTGTGGTTTTCTCCCTCTTTGGATTTCCACGTAAAAACATTGGCGTATTGTGTATGTGTATGATTTCTCATTTGTTCATTGTTTATTTACTCTGAAACTATTGGATGATAATGCTACATTGATCATAAATACATATAACAATTGCATATTATGGCTAAAAAGGATTAGATTGATCTATTACTGATTCACCCCCCTCTCAGTAATCCAACAATTGGCATCAGAGCAGGTTCCTTCAGAAATCAGTTTAACCAATGAAAGATAGATCATGGAGAGAAAGAATATATATATAAATGGAATACCATAGTTTGATGGACAAAAGTATGCATTCTGGAGCAGAAGGATAAAAAAATATATACAGGCACATGGTTTTGAAATTTGGAAATCAATTGTAGATGGATACAAAGAACCAAAAGTTCTGCCAACAAATGAAAGAGCAATGAAAGTCAGTCAAAATAAATCCAAAGCCACAAATTCACTTCTGAATGATCTCAGTGAATCGGTATATACCAAATTTATACATTGTAAATCCACCAAAGAGATTTGGGACAAACTTCAAAATATTTAGGAAGGAGATTTAAAATTCAAAGAAACAAAGCTTCAAATTTAGAGAGGTCAATTCGAACAATTAAAGATGAAGGAAGATGAGAATATTGCAACTTACTTCGTATGATTCAATGAAATAGAGAATGCAATCATAGGATTGGGAGAAGAAATTAAATAATCTGTAATTGTTCAAAAGGTAGTAAGATCTGTTCCTAAGATATCAGCACTAGAAGAAAGAGTAGATCTAAACTCAATAAGCATGGACGAACTACATGGAAT
>ML834658.1:38409-49475 GCA_009831015.1 Picea engelmannii | reverse complement strand
TTCATATAAGAATCGAGTGAAAGCCCATAGCAAGGATAAAAACAATATGACCAGATCCGTTATAATTTTCATAAATAAGACCAATAACTTTCATGCCCAAAGGTTTAACAATAAAATATATCCAAATGCGCAATCAAGGTAAGATAATGATCAAGAACATAAGTCTGAGAAAACCTTTAGCAATCATATAATAAACCAGTGATCAAGTATCAACCAACAAATCAACCAAAGACAACGACAGTCTAATCAACGAAAGAGGTGTTTTCACACTTGCAGTTGTGAAAACTGAGTCGAAATTGAAATGTAATGGTTGCAAAAATGAGACGAATGTCTATTAGCACAATGCGACAATGATTTGTCGTAATACGACAAGGGGTGTAGGCAGCTTTTTGAGAGTAATCAAGAAATTGGGTTGGCTGCCAACAAGTCCACACGTCCCCCTCCTTCGGACTTAGGATATAATAATATCCCTACTTTATACTTTTAAGGATTATTAATGTAATGTTCCCTTGGGTTTAAGCCCCCTTAACCTCACCTAGTGGAGTTATAGCCCCCCATACTCTTTTACGTGGTTGGTCTTTTGTAGTAATGTATTTTCATTATATTTACATGTGATTACATTTACATTCTCAGTACAAAAGTATTGATCTTTTGCATCCAGGCTCACCAGCCTAAAAAACACAAAGATCACGCACTAAACCAGTGTGCGCGGAACTTCTGGGATGCACACACTCTTCTTTCAGTGTGCCACCCTCATACACTTACACAGGTGCACATTACAATAGTTCATATATACAAAAAGGCTCTATGACATCCAAAGTAGCGCACTAAGCCAGAGTGCATTGAGTCTTGGAATGTGTGCCATCCTGAACGTCTCTTCTTTTAGTGTGTCATCCTCGTATTCTTGCACTAGCGCACATTGTGTTCTTCAAGTTGTTCCTCTTTTGGTGCACCATACTTGTGCACTTACACATGTGCATGCTAAATATATATTAAATTGCATAATCCTTTTAAACTGCACACACTCTTTAGGTACTAGATTCACGTGCACTAACTCAATGCACGTTGCACCAAACCAAATATCTTGTTCCTTCAGCTCACCATCTTATATGTAAAATACAATTACATTTATATGTACAATTTTGGGGTTCAGCCTAGGGGTATTACAACCAGGAAGAGAAGAGATGACCAAGCTCTTCCACATCAAGATTCGGGTTAAAAATACTAAGATAGATGTTTTGTTCGACTCTGGTTGACATGATAATATGGTAGCAACGGATCTAGTCAACAATATTGGATTGGAGGTTCACGATCATCCTAACCCCTATCCATTGGGTTTGGTAAACAAGGATGTAAAGATCAAGGTAAGAAACAGTGCAAGATAAAATTTGTTCTAAGTGTTGTTTTTATTGATGAATTGGAATTGGAAGTAGTACCCCTTGATGTATGTGGAGTAGTGTTTAGAATCCCCTAATGTATATGAGGGAGGAAATATCCATATGGAGAGCCAACCAATATCGACTAATTGTTGGGTGAATTATATAATAGTAATTTGGTACATTAATTATCAATCCGAGTTTGTAGACTTACGAAGCACCAGGAAAAATATATGTTGAACAAATCTCAAAGACACACCATTACAATAAGCTATGAAATAAATTTAATCTTGTTTCCCATCTAATAGTGGGCATTCTAAGGTAGAATTGCAGGCTGGATATATAATTTTATACCCAACAATAATTCGTTGGATCCACTCTTTTAGTCAGATTGACAACCATTAACTTAAAACAAAAGTAGTAGAGTCAAGAAAACTAACACATGTGATCAACATATATATCATGGGTAGTTGTTGATCAGTGAAGAATGGAAATCATTAATTGCATCAATATGCAGCTCTTCACAATCCTTGTTTATAGAATCACTAAGTAAACCGTCAAACAATCAAGAATGAACTCATGTTCTCACAAGCATCATCTGAACTACAAGCATGAAATAAAACTGTGACATTAATTAGCTAATCCTCACTATAGAATTCCATTAAATTGTCTACATGAATTGAACTTAATGAATTGATACCATTAACAAAATCACAATCAATTATAATATAACAAAGTAAATAAAACAACTAGGGTGTTACTTCTTAGATGAAGGAGGCCCTGCCTTCTCTCAGAAGTATGCCCACTAAACACTTACAAGCTCAGGAGCTCAACAAATAAATGCACATGAACTAGTCTTTATATTCGAAAATCAACAGAGTACATAGATATTGAACATGGTGTGATCTACTTCCTCTTAATTTTATTATCAGTCTGTCAATCCATATGTTCAGGAACAAATGCCTCTGATATTTATACAACGATATTCAAATTAAAAAACTAGCAGTTCTTGAACTTCTAATCTCATATAATCTACTAAGGATAGTCGAGACACTACAACATTAGCTTTAGACAAACTAATTGGATCAACAGAAGTTTGTAATAAGTCAATTCGTTACCATTTTGTGACCGAAGGCAAGAAATCGTAACAAACTCGTACATGTTATAAAAATTTATCAGAGTGTTGACCAAAAATAGAGCTTCAACTATTGTAGTGTTGGCCAAATTGGATAGAGGATGCCCATGTGTACGTGATTCTCTACAAAACCCATATCTTTGAATCGACTGGAACAAGTGGAAAATATCTCAACCATCGAGGCAACTACATGACCCGTTCAACAAACTACAAGAATGTTCCAGTGATTTCATTAGCTTGGGAAATTAAATACATTTCATTCATTAAACAAGAAAAAAAATTAAATTCTTAGGCTAGGATAATTACCTTTGAATAAAAAATGTGTTTTGAAGTAAAAATGGTAAAATATGTGTCATTATAGGGTAATAGGATGGAAATTGGCAAGGTAAGTAGTTAAGGCAAGGTCATGTAAACTGTACCAAAACACATCAAAATAGGGACCCTACACTAATCAAGGATGGGAATTCCTACATTGATAATCGATGCACATAAAGGCAAGTCAAAGATCTCACTAGTAAGTACCAACCAAGCCAAGAAACTGATTAGTTCCAGTAAGAAATATGTTTTACTTTTCTTAAGAGAAAATTGTACTAAGGATGAGTCGATAAGAGTAAAGGCATCCCTGGAAAGTTGTACTAAAGAGAAGAAACATCAGTTGGAGGGGATTCTACATGCATACAAAGGAGTGTTCCAAGAGGCTAAAGGAATATCACCCAAGAGAGAAGTGGAGCATGAAATACAGTAATTTCCAGACTCTCCATTATTGAATACTGGGATGTATAGACAATTTATTCTAGAAGAAAATGAAGTGAAGAAGCAGTTACAAAAATTGTTGTAGGGTGTGATTCAACCAAGCACCTCACCTTGTGTTTCTCCTATCATAATTGTACCAAATAAGAATGGGACTTGGAATATGTGTACCAACTACATAGTACTGAACAAGATTACACTAAAAAATTGGTACCCTCTTCCCAAGATCGATGATATGTTAGATTAGTTGTAGCATGAAAAATATTTCACCAAGTTGGATCTCAAATCGAGATACCACCGATTACTCATCAAGGAAGAAGACACCTAGAAGACTTCCTTCAAGATAAGGCGAGTTTTGTAAGAATGATTGGTCATGTCATTTGGTTTATGTAATGCATTGGCTACATTTATGAAACTAATGAATGATGTTTTGCACCCATATTTAGATTCATTTGTTATAGTATATATGATGATATGTTGGTTTATAGTGCTACCTGGGAGGATCACATCTCACATCTCATGAAGGTGTTAGAGACTCTAAAGAAGAAAAAGATACTATCTAACCTCATGAAATGTGTGTTTTCTCAAGTAGTCTTTAGTGTATTTTGGGTATAACATCGATGGACGAAAGCTCAATATATATCACGTAAATACGGATGTCGTCATGAAATGGCTAGTTCCTACAAATTTCACTGAAGTTAATATTTTTATTGGGGAAGAACAATATTTGTGGAAGTTCATAGCTTCATTTTCAATGGTAGTTGCACCTCCCCACACCATAACAGTGAGTGGGAAGAGTTTCCAATAGGGGAAGAATAAACATAAGGATTTCGATGAGATGAAAAGAAAGATCATTCAAGAACCAATTCTCACATTACAAAACTTACAAAATCCTTTCGAAGTAGAGACAGATGCAAGTGGTTGTTCCATGGGAATAGCTTTGATGCAAGGAGGAAGGATTGTATGCTATCATTTTGAAATATTTCATGGGGAAGTTCTCAACTACCATACATATGTTAAAGAACTCTATGCCCTGGTTCAAGTTGTCAAGAAGTGGAAGCACTATATAATGGGAAAGGATACCATCATTCACATAGATCACCAACTGTCATAGTATTTGTAGGCCCAAAGTAAGTTACGACAAACTAGACATTACAAGTGGATGGGGTTCTTACAACAATTTCATCTAGTCATCAAGTATAAGAAGGGAAACCAAAACAAGTTGGAAGACATGCTTTAAAGGCAACCCACATCCAATATTATAGCTTTGGTAACTTTGATGCACATGGAACCTTTTACCCATGATTCATACATAAAGGCATACACAGAAGATGAGAACTTTGAGGAGGTGTTTCAGTAGCTACATGGACAAATTCATATAGAATAATGTGACGGTAAGGTTGAATATCATTTCTAATATGGTTTAATTTACAAGATTGATAATTTGTGTGCCCCTAAAGGTGAACAATTGTACCTTATCATAGAGGCTCACACCTTCAAGGTTGCAGCACATTTTGGTGTTGGGAAGACAATTTCCAACTTATAGAGGTATGTCTACTGGTCCATAATGCAAGAAGATGTAGCATTGTATATTAGAGGATTTATACTTTGTTGTAAAAATAATCCCAGTAATAGGAAGCAAGGTCTATACCATCCCTTACCTGTACCTAATTGAACTTGGGAAAGAATTTCCGTCGATTTTGTGGGAGTTTTATAAAAACCCAAGAAGGGTCATGACTATATATTTGTGGTAGTTGACAAGTTCAACAAGATGTGCATTATTATGACTTGTAAAAATACCATCAAAGGACAAGAATTAAAAAACATGGTCTTTGAACAAGTCTGGGTGGATTTTGTAATACCAAGGAGCATCATCTTAGACAAGGATACCAAATTTCTTAGTGCATTTTGGACTACATTGTTGGAGAAGATGGACACTAAGTTGAAGAGATCTATGAAATTCCATCCACAGACAAATTAGAATATAGAAGTAGTTAAAAGGACTTTGGTGCATATTTTGAGGGTTTACATTCAGAAACATCTGAAGACTAGAGATGAAAATATGGTCTACATACAACACTCGTATAATAAAGAAGTCCACACTTCTACTAGTAAGTCACCTTTTGAAACTTTCTTTGGATATTTTCCACCTTCACCTTTGGATGTTGTATATGGACAACAAGGAGGAGTGACGGAGGACCTCATAAGAGATAAATTGAGAGCGGAAAAATTTGTTTAAAAGATTAGGAAAATCCAATTACAAGTACAGAAGATGTTGAAGAAGTCACAGGAAAAATACAAGGCCATACACAATCAACACATAACATAAAAATCATTCAAAGTGGCAGATAGAGTTTGGTTACAAATGGATAAGGAAAGATTACAGGGTCCTGGTAAGAAGATCATTTCTCTACGGTACATCCCTTTCAATATATTGGAGAAGGTGGGAGATAACACGTATAGACTTAGTCTATCCCCATACATGCACATTTACTCAGTAGTGAATGTGGAGAATCTCAAAATCTACAAGCCTTCCATTTTGGGTCAGAAGGAGGAGAAAGTCTTACCTACCATAGAGGACTTAGAACCAAATGCTCAGGCAGAGTTAGCAAAGGACATTGTTTTGCAGAAGCCATCTAGAAATACAATACAAGGACATCATGACCTTTGGCAGATTGTTTTGAAAGGACAACTTCCAGTAAAAACAAAGTGGTACTCCAGGGAGAAGGAAGAGGAACCATTTCCTCACCTCATTTAATAAATATTTTGGGGACCAAAAGCCTCACAAAATGGGGAGGAATGATATGAATTGGATCATTATATTATTTTTCATCTATCTCAATGCTTTATGGGTGAATTGGAGGAATTGACTTGCAAAGCCATTTTAGCAATTGGTCCCAATTTGGAAACTTGGGTCCAAAAAATCATCTGAAATATTCCAGATCCATTTTGAGGCATCAAATGACACATTTTTATGGTATAGACCTTACTGTGGAGCAAGAAGCTATATTATACACACCAAGACTTTTCCAATGGTGCAAGAATCATCTCAATCATAGTTCGTATGTGAAATTCATTCTCTCACAAGTTGACTTACCATATTAATCACCATGGTGCAAGTGGATTCCATGTCATCCCCCACTACTTAAACGTGTGGGACTAGCCACATAGTGAATTCTATAGAACATTCTAGAAGTTCCAAACCTGATCACTAATTGAGAGTTGAGGAAGTCAATACCCTAACCCTAGATGACTATCGAGCTATGTTAAATACCGAGCCGCTAGCAGGAGAAGGGGTTCCATTCTTTTGCATTGTAACTTGTTCCATAACTGAGCATAACAATTGAGAGTGGTATTTTGTGAGCATAACAAAGGAGGAGAGATTTTGTAGCATCCATACATGCCACAGTGTCAAAGGCAACTTCATAGAGAGTGCATCTTTCTTTGTACTTGCATGTGAAGAAAAGAGAGCAGAGCAACCTCACCTTCTAGAGCTGGTTTTTCTCCCGTATTGGATTTCCCGGGTTATATCTTATGTTTATTTGTGGATAGTTTGTGTGTATTTATTTATGCTCTCTATTTTCAGATTTGAACTATTCCATACTTTTTAAGCAAAAACCCAGTAATTAAAGAGTATGAGATCTAAGGAAATTAACCTTCATAGTAAATATTTTAGTGTTTTATTAGATTTAATGTGATGAACTATCCAGTGAATATCCACAGTAGTTTACAGATCAATGCATGTCTATACAAGACATTCATAAATATAGACACCCACACATACAAGTCATCCATGAGTAGAAATGTAATTCTAGTGCTCAAAACCACGAAAAAAAAAAATATAGATGTTGAAACTACACATAAAATACTCAAAAAAATATTACTTGGTGAAAATTATAGTACTCTCTTTGTATCTCTCTCTGGGGAGAAAATACATAATTATCAGAGAATTTCAAAAATGATAAAATTACACCCGACTTAAATACCTCACAAGACATTTTGAATTGAGAATCTTGCCACCTATACCTATGAGAGTGTGTTTGATATATTTATAAATCTGATTTTGAAACTTCCCTGTGAGAATCTAAAACAAGGATATCATCCTCAAGCAAGTCAATCCTCTTAAAAGCCACACCTAAAGAAGAGAATGGATTCATAGTAACATAGTCATATCTCTTCCATGTGACCATGATATATGACATTCTATGGTGTGTGGGATCCATAGGAATGGAAAATTCCTATGGAACAGTGTTAGATTACCACATTAAGAGAATATTCTTCCACCTATACATGTTTTACTAGAAAACACATTTTTGGTATTCCTTCTGCATGCTAACTTTGAAATAAAATGGTGCATTATGGTAGGAGGAGGGTCACCTTTCTAGTGTCGTTTGTAGAAGTCTATGAATTTACAGTCATAATAGAGATCAAATTCAAAGTGGTACTGACATGAACAAGTGTTTCGAACTGTGTTGGGACTAATATACCATGGTTTGAATTTATCAAACATGTTAAAGGTGATATTGAAATCAAGATTACTTTCTTGAAATTCCTCAAATAGTTAAACTTGAGTCACCTCCATAACATGCTTGAAATGTTCATCATGCATGCCTCTATATAAGCATCGATACAAAAAATAATTATGATTGGGTATAGCATGAAAATTGGGTTTCCCAAAACTGTACTAAATTCTCTCTATTTCGTTTTGGAATCCTATCTCGGTAGGGTTACCTGCAAATAAGATCACAACAGGAAACTTCATCATTTTCATCTATGTGAACCCTTATTTTGCACTCCTTTACAATGTTTTTCTTGAAAAATGGAGCAACTTTGATGTCGTTGTCACCATTTAACCTCTTGAAGTCCTTGGTGCCACAATAACAATTATATTACCCCATGACTAGCTTGGATAACAGGTTTTTGTTGATTTTCTAAATGAAGAGAATGATTTTGATACATTCTCAAGTGCCTTTGCATGCTTATCATCTCACAAACCCAATAGTTTTATTGCATGTTTCAATTTTTTTTATGTTTTATCAATCCATGTAGGATTTGAGCTTTTCTTGTCATCGAATTTTCTCAAAAAACAACTTGATTATGTTACTAACATGTTCTCTAATGGTGTGATCCCCAAATTATTCTCTTAAGATTATATCCAAGATTTCTTAAAGGTTTCCACCCCTTTGAAAACATATACAACTCCTACCTACTCTTAAAACTTAAGAGGGGATAAGGTCCTACCACCGTTGATTAGATTATATCCCTACATAGTCCAATCAATTGTGTTTTCACATGTGTTACATACAAAACATAATATCAATCATTAACCAAAGTATAAATCAAAACTATGAATATAATAAGCATTAGAGTAATGTGGTTAAATATTATTGATCTATTTCCCTCAACTCCATTCCTTGAATACTCTCTAGTTAGATACACCAAAGGTTGTGTAATGGGTTGTTCATCTTTGTCTCGTCCTCTCTCTCTCTCTATCCTTCTCTCTTCATCCTTGTCAACCCGTCAAGGATAGTATATCCTTTTGTAGTTTCTCACATTCCCCATCTTAATCAATGATAAAATGTGGATTAATATTAAACTAACACAATTTTTTTATTGTTGTTTTTCACATGACAAAATAATCAAGTGAGGTGCATATGTTTTTTTGTTTTTTCATTATATGTGAAAAATTGTTACTATATTTTAGTTTTTTTAAGTTATATATGAAAATTTGTTAACTTTTTACTATGTTTTAGTTATAAACGAGGTATTTCCATAGACCAAGGATAAATGTCAAACTTGAAAAAATATTAGTGTTAGGATAAATGTGTATATCATGAGTGGGCCTAATGGTTAAGAACGTGTTTCCTCCTAAGAGGTCATAAGTTCAAATCCAAGGGAGAAACGGACTCACTTGGAACAATTTTCAAATCCAATTTGAATTTTGTTTTTGTGCTAGAAAAGCATTAAGAGAATATTTCCAAGATCACCATACTTTTGTTGAGATAAGTGGTTAGAAAGGTTGGTAGTGTGATAATTATTTTGAAAATGAGATCTAATATGAGTATAGGTTGGACAATCTAAGAGAAAGTGGTTTTCATCTTCAACCTTCTTAGTATCACAAAGGTGACACACTCTTTCATCCCATGGCGTTTTAGGAATTGACCAACGCCCAATTTCACTATGGAGCTCGTGAAAATTTGTTCTTATCTTAGCAATGCTTATTTTTTTCTTTACACTTGGAAAAACAAATAGATAATTTTGATCTTCTAGATTAGGGTTGATTACATCTTTATAATGCCTTAATTTTCTTTTTTCCTCTAACTCTTTATCACACCACATTTTCTCCTTAAATTTTGATTTGACATTTTTTTTAATAGTATCTTTATTCTGCAAAATGTTTTCTTCCATGATTCCCCAATAGTTTAGCCAAGACTGGGCGTCTTTATGCCATCCTCACTTGAGTGGATAGTAGTTGTGACTTGATTTTGAAGCAATTTTAGGTAGCCTCTTCTCTTCCATGTTGTTTAACTTGTTCTTATACATTAGGTATCTAGTCATAGCCATGCTCTCAATGGGGGAGAGGCTTGTTTCTAAGAGGAGAATGGGATAGGGCGTATTTCCTTTAATTTTGAGATTATAGGTTATAAAATTATTTTTTATTTTCTCTATCTTTATCCAGGATTCACGAGAGATACTACAACCCCACACTTCACATCCATAAAGAATAACAGGTGTAACAAGAGTCTCAAAGAGGAGTTTCTTCTTCTCCAACTCCAAACATCAATTGATTTACAATTGTTTTCAAGCCCATAATTGTTGATACTGAGAGGGGGGTGAATCAGTATCAAGTACAATTTAAAACCTTTTTCAACTTATACTTAAACTATTCAACTATATCCAATGAGAAATGAACAATAGTATAAGAGTTACACCAATACACCATGCACAATATATGAGAAATAATCAATAGTTATTGTTCAAGGGAAGTAATGACTTCCAAAGGTAGCTACAGCTTCTAGATGTAAAGGGAGGGATAAACCTCCAAGAGGAAGATATAGTCCTCCAATATCAAGAGAGAGTTTAACTCTCCATCCTTTCCCCTTCCTTCCACCCAATAATATATGAGAGATAATAAAACTTTACATTAAATCATCACCATCAACCAATCATCGCATAGAACCTGATAATGCTTCCTGAGACTTCTTCAATTTCTACAATTATTCAATTATTGGAGTAATATGATCCTGTATATAATATTACTCAATGTATTCTCTAAAACTCCTCCAATTTTCACTCCTTGAATCCTCCCCAAAAAGAGGTTATAGAAAGAATCGTAGACTTTATTCAATTCTGGTCTATTCAGAAGACCCAACTTGTATAGCATTCCCCACGCTCAATATTTAACATATGATTTTGACACTCACACACAAGAAACTAAGGCCCGTACGCTTTCCAATGGAATTGGTCCCACTGCATTTGGATTTTTTATGAAGAAGTTATGACTATTTTACCCGGAACACATGTTTATTGACTAGCTTCAGGACTGGTCACAAACCCTATCTTCCATAGAGTGTATCTCCATAATTATAGAGAATCAAGAGCTGAAATTTTTACCAGAGGTACCTGGATATGTCTTCTCAATACCATAGTGATTTCACGATCTGAATCGTTCTAGAAAAACAATTATAGCAAAAATGGTAAGATGACCTGAAAATAACATACCTTAGAACACATCACCAAAAGACTTCATCCTCCCTTGAAATCCGGCCTTCTTTTCTTCTTATTTCCTCTGAAATTCGACTTGT
>ML834658.1:2896-13344 GCA_009831015.1 Picea engelmannii | reverse complement strand
CAAATCACACATTCACATCTTTGAGTTTTCCATAGTTCTTGGCTAGTATAGTGTTATAGTGGCTGCAACTTCTAAGAGTTGAAACTTCATCTCTATCAAACGAGGGGTTGAGACTTCATCTTTATCTCTAAAAATGTGGCTGCAACTTCTAGAGGTTGAAGCTTTCTTTAGTAGTTTTTATTAAACAAAATTACTTAATAATTCTTTTATGTCAAAATAAATAATATAATACACTTCACAACATTTAATTAACAAAATTGAATATTTAAAATATAAATAAATTTATTTAAATATTATAAGAAATGAACCTCAAAATTATCTAATAAATAAAACATTTAAACAAAATAAATGTTTTACAATTTTTATATTTATTTTATATCATTTTTATATATTTACAAAAATATATATATATAATAATAATATATTTTTAAGTTCATCCTAAAGACTCAAGAATTTAAATTTGTTACTTTTTAGGAGGAAACACAAGTTCTTAACTATTAAGTTTACTTAGTCTATATTAATAATCTAGTTTTAAAGTCAGAGCCAAACCAGACATCAAATTGGTGTATGAGACCCCTGAACTCAACCATTTAACTGATAAAAAGTACTTAAGCAATAATATAACAACTTCAAAATTCCTTTCCAAAGTTAGAAACATTGTAGTGAAGCAGGCATCCTCTTTGGACTTTTTCTAAAACCATTTTTAATAGGTCTAGACGCCGTGGTTTTCTATTGGGCATAAAGACAGCACACAAGCTCTAACCAAGCAAAACCCCCCAAATTACTTTGATCAGTAGTTGCTGTTACAGAAAAGTTCACAGAGATTTTAAAAATTGTAAAGTTATACTATAGAAATTGTACTATGGAAAGCGTTCATATTAAAAATCTAGTTATAATATTAAATATTTTTAAAAATAATTTTTTATATTAAATTCTCAATCCTTCCTGACCAAGTTTTCTAAAGTAAAAACGGAATCATTACTAAAACTTGAGAAGTTGGAACTATAGGGTAAACAATTACAAAATAATGTCACTTCATTTTCGAAGATTCAAGATTCACATAATTTTTGAAATGTTAACTCGATTACATATAATCAAGTTCATGAATCCAATCTACCTGCTGGGTGTTATTGTAGATTTCTTCCCTTCCTTTATCGTCGCTGAATTTAAAACTGTTATCAGAACACTGTGCTCCCAATGACGTAGGAGGTCCCGTCCAGAGCTCTTCTAATCCAGAGTCTGTCCAAAAAATGGATGAAGAAGAGAGCAGATTACATTGGGGAGACAATAGCTCCTTCAAATTACATAAACTCTCTCCTGGTAGATCTTCATGTCCGGCAAAATGATTGCAATTTGGGGATTGCTGGTCCGCCAAAGTAGACATAGAACTGGTAAAGTTTATACCTTCTGTTTCAGCCAAATTATCATCTATTACCGGATTCGCAACAGCTAGATGATCTTCTGCGATCGAATCGTTCACAGGTAAGTTGCACTGTGACTTCGAAGAATTCATAATTTCTTTAGTAACAGACAATTTCAAGGCATGATCCGAACTTATACCATTACTGCACCCAGAACCGTTCCATTCTTTTGGACTTACCATTTTAGACTGTTTCACCGCATTTGTTATTCTGATGGGGGCGGTTTTGTACACGTGATTTTGAAGGATAGAAGGAGATTTTGACCTAGTATTGAGATTTTGCCTGGTCTTGGTTTGAGATTGGTCGATTGACAGCTTCTTGCTCAGGTGATTCTTCCAGTAGTTCTTGATTTCGTTGTCTGTCCGCCCAGGCAATCGTCCTGCTATCAGCAACCACCTGCATGCATGGTAACATTTCTGGACATGAGGAATCAATGAATTTTAGTGCATGATGAATAAATGATGTTCAGTCCTTCTCCACATACTTATTGCCAAGAAGCCGATGTTCAGTCATTCTCCACATACTCATTTAGCCTATCAATACATATTTAAGATTGCATTATTACACTGCTATTACAGACTTTTGAGATTCACCTTCCTTTTGAGGGAGTTGTCTCCATCATCGCCATGAATTCGAATGTATTCCGACAGAATCTTGTCCTCCTCGGCGCTCCAGGCCCGCCGGTTGAGACTTTCTTTTGAGCAGCAAGGAGATCTGACCATGCTGGATGTTTTTTTTTTGTAACTCCACAGTTGACAATCTCCTCTGCTGGGAACAAAAACAGTGCTAACGTCATTATTCCAAAAAAAAAAAAATGGGGAGGAATGATATGAATTGTATCATTATATTATTTTTCATCAATGTGAATGTTTTATGAGTGAAAAAAAATGGGAGGAATTAACTTGCAAAGTCATTTTAGTTATTGGTCCCAATTTAAAAACTTGAGTCCAAAAAACCATCTAAAATATTCCAGATCCATTTTGAGGCATCAAATGACATTTTTTTATGGTCTGGACCTTACAATGGAGCAAACAACTATATTCTACACACCAGGACTTTTCCAATGGTGCAAGAATCGCATCAATTAGATTTTGTATGCAAAAGTCATGTCTCTCACAAGTTGACCTACCATATTAATCACCATGGTGCAAGTGGATGCCATGTCATTCCCCACTACTTAAACTTGTGAGGCTAGCCACATAGTGGATTCTATAGAACATTCTAGAAGGTCCAAACTTGATCACTAATTGAGAATTGACAAAGTCAATACAAGAAAAGAGAGCAGAGCAACCTCACCTTCTATTTGGTTTTTCTCTCGTATTGGATTTTTCCCAGGTTATATCTTATGTTTGTTTGTGGATAGTTTGTGTGTATTTATTTATGTTCTCTATTTTTCACATTTGAACTATTCCATAGATTTTAAGCAGAAAACCAATAATTAAAGAGTATGAGATCTAAGGAAATTAATCTTCATAGTAAATATTTTAGTGTTTTATTAGATTTAATGTGACGAACTATCCAGTGAATAGTGAATATCCATTGTAGTTTACAAATCAATACATGTCTATACAAGACATGCATAAATATAGACACCCACACATACAAGTCATCCATGAGTAGAAATTTAATTCTGGTGCTCAAAACCACGAAAAACAAAAATAAAATATAGATGTTGAAACTACTCATAAAATACTCTAAAAAATAGTACTTGGTGAAAATTATAGTACTCTCTTTGTATCTCTATGGGGAGCAAATACATAATTATCGAAGAATTTCAACAATGATAAAATTACACCCAACTTAAATATCTCACCAGACTTTTTGAATTGAGAATCTTGCCACCTATACCTATGAGAGTGTTTGATATATTTATAAATCTGATTTTGAAACTTTCCTGTGAGAATTTAAAACAAGGATATTATCCTCAAGCAAGTCAATCCTCTTAAAAGCCACACCTAAAGAAGAGAATGGATTCATAGTAACATAGTCATATCTCTTCCATGTGACCATGATATATGACATTATATGGTGTGTGAGATCCATAGGAATGGAAAATTCCTATGGAACAGTGTTAGATTACCACATTAAGAGAATATTCTTTCACCTATACATGTTTTACTAGAAAACACATTTTTGGGATTCCTTCTGCATTCTAACTTTGAAATAAAATGGTGCATTATGGTAGGAGGAGGGTCACCTTTCCAATGTCATTTGTAGAAGTCTATACAATCATAATAGAGATACAATTTAAAGTGGTATTGACATCAACGAGTGTTTCGAACTATGTTGGGACTAATATATCATGGCTTCAATTTATCAAATATGTTAAAGGTGATATTGAAATCAAAATTTCTTTCTTGAAATTCCTCAAATAGTTCAACTAGAGTCGCCTCCATAACATACTTGCAATGTTCATCATACATGCCTCTAGATAAGCATCGATGTAGAAAATCATTATGATTGGGTATAGCATGAAAATTGGGTTTCCCAAAACTGTACTTAATTCTCTTTATTTCCTTTTGGAATCCTATCTCAGTAGGGATACCTGCAAATAAGATCCCAACAGAAAATTTCATCATTTTCATCTATGTGAACCCTTAATTTTACACTCTTTTACAATGTTTTTTTCTTGAAACATGGAGCAAATTTGATGTCGTTGTCACCATTTAACTTCTTGAAGTCCTTGGTGCCACAACAACAATTATATTACCCCATGACCATCTTGGATATCGAGTTTTTGTTGATTTTCTAAATGAAGAGAATGATTTTGATACATTCTCAAGTGCCTTTGCATGCTTATCATCTCAAAAACCCAATAGTTTTATTTCATGTTTCAATTTATTTTATGTTTTATCAGTTCATGTAGGATTTGAGCTTTTCTTGTCACTGAATTTTCTCAAAAAACAACTTAATTATGTTACTAACATGTTCTCTAATTTTGTGATCATGACTTGGGTTCCTAAATTATTCTCTTGAGCTTACACCCAAACTTTCTAAAAGGTTTCCACCCCTTTGAAAACATATACAACTCCTACCTACTCTTAAAACTCAAGAGGGGATAGGGTCCTACCATCGTTGATTAGATTATATCCCTACATAGTCCAATCCAAAACATAATATCAATCATTAACCAAAGTATAAATCAAAACTATGAATATAATAAGCATTAGAGTAACGTGGTTAAATATTATTGATCGTTTCTCTCAACTCCATTCCTTGACTACTCTCTAGTTAGATACACCAAAGGTTGGGTGATGGGTTGTTCATCTTTGTCTCGTCCTCTCTCTATCCTTTTCTCTCACTTCATCCTTGTCATCTTGATCAATATTAAAATGTGGATTAATATTAGATTAAGACAATTTTTTATAGTTGTTATTTTTCACATTGACAAAATAATCAAGTGAAGTGCAAGTGAAGTGCATGTGTTTTTATATTTTTTCATTATATGTGAAAAAGAGTTACTATGTTTTAATTTTTTTAAAGTTATTTGTGAAAATTTGTTAACTTTTTGTTATGTTTTAGTTATAAACGAGGTATTTCCTTAGACCAAGTATTTTTTTTTTGCAAAACCTCAATCCCAAGAAACTTTCAATTAAAGGTTTTCTAAATCCTAAATAGAAGCATTTTGATATTTTGATTTAAACATATCAAACTTTAAATTAATCCAGAATCAAGCTTGTTTGATTCAGGGTTTAAAAACTAAAAATGTAACTGTTAGGGTTGAAACTTCATCTCTATCAAAAGAGGGGTTGAAATTTCATTTTTATCTCTAAAAATGCGGCTGCAACTTTTAGGGGTTGAAGTTTTGTTTAATAGTTTTCATTAAACAAAATTACTAAATAATTTTATATGATAAAATAAATAAAATAAAAAACTTCATAACATTTAATTAACAAAATTGAATATTTAAAATATAAATAAATTTATTTAAATATTATAAGAAATGAACCTCAAAATTATCTA
Organism: Picea engelmannii; assembly: GCA_009831015.1. Taxonomy (NCBI): domain Eukaryota; kingdom Viridiplantae; phylum Streptophyta; class Pinopsida; order Pinales; family Pinaceae; genus Picea; species Picea engelmannii. The sequence continues at coordinate 7,960 of ML834658.1, read as the reverse complement.
ATAAATAAAACACTTAAATAAAATAAATGTTTTACAATTTTTATATTAATTTTATATCATTTTTAAATTATAAAGTAAATAAATGTTTTACAATTTTTATATTAATTTTATATCATTTTTAAATTATAAAGTTGCATATAATAAGAGTGATGAAATAATCAAAACCAACTAGTAAAGAAATAAAACCATAATATAATAATAATATATTTTTAATGTTAACTATTTGACTGGTAAAGTTTAGGTATACATATCTTAATACCCTAGTCTTTTGTGGAGAATGTGTGACCTCTTACAAAGAAACACATGTTCTTAATCATTAGGCTCACTCAGATTGTATTAATAATCTATTTTTAAGGTTACAACCAAACCAGACACCAAATTGGTGTATGAAACCCCCTCCGCCCAACAATTTGACTAATAAAAAATACATAAACAATAATATAACAACTTCAAGATTCCATTCCAAAATTAGAAAGCTTGTATTAACAAGCATCCTCTTTATACTGTTTCTAAAACCATTTTTAATAGGTCTCTTTGAACTGTTTCTAAAACCATTTCCATCCCAAAATTAGAGAGCTTGTATTGAAGCAGACATCCTCTTTGGACTGTTTCTAAAACCATTTTTAATAGTTCTCTTTGGACTGTTTCTAAAACCATTTTTAATAGGTCTGCACGCCGTGATTTTCTATTGGGCATACCAGACAGCACACAAGCTGTAACCAAACAAAACCCCCCAAATTACTTTGATCAATAGTTGCTCTTACAGAAAAGTTCACAGAGATTTTTAACATTGTAAATTTATACTATAGAAATTGTACTGTGGAAAGCGTTCATATTAAAANCAGACAGCACACAAGCTGTAACCAAACAAAACCCCCCAAATTACTTTGATCAATAGTTGCTCTTACAGAAAAGTTCACAGAGATTTTTAACATTGTAAATTTATACTATAGAAATTGTACTGTGGAAAGCGTTCATATTAAAAATCTAGTTATAATATTGAATATTTTTAAAAATAATATTTTATATTAAATTCTTAATCCTTCATGACCAAGTTTTCTAAAGTAAAAACGGAATCATTACTAAAACTTGGGAAGTTGGAAGCATAGGGTAAACAATGTCACTTCATTTTCGAAGTGAGCATACTTAATTCAAAATTCACTTAATTTTTGAAAATATTAACTCGATTATATATAATCAAGTTCATCAATCCAATCTACCTGCTGGGTGTTATCAGAACACTCTGCTCCCAATGACGTAGGAGGTCCCGTCCAGAACTCTTCGTCTGTCCAGAAAATGGATGGAAAATAGAGCAGATTACATTGGGGAGACGATAGCTCCTTCAAATTACAAAAACTCTCTCCTGGTAGATCTGCATGTCCCTCAAAATGATTGCAATTTGGGGATTGCTGGTCGTCTAAAGTAGACATAGAACTGGTAAAGTTTCTACCTTCTGTTTCAGCCAAATTAACATCTATTCCCGGATTCGCAACAGCTAGATGATCTTCTGTGATCGAATCGTTCACAAGTAAGTTGCACTGTGACTTGGAAGAATTCATAATTTCCTTAGTACCAGACAATTTCAAGGCATGATCCGAACTTCTACCATTACTGCAGCCAGAACCGTTCCATTCTTTTGGACTTACCATTTCAGACTGTTTCACCACAGTTGTTATTCTGATGGGGGTGGTTTTGTACACGTGATTTTGAAGGATAGAAGGAGATTTTGACCTAGTCTTGAGATTTTGCCTGGTCTTTGTTTGAGATTGGTCGATTGACAGCTTCTTGCTCAGGTGATTCTTCCAGTAGTTCTTGATTTCGTTGTCTGTCCGCCCAGGCAGTCGTCCTGCTATCAACGACCACCTGCATGGATGGTAACATAAGTCACACTTCAAAATTTCTGGACATGAGGAATCCATGAATTTTAGTGCATGATGAATAAATGACGTTCAGTCATTCTCCACATACCTATTGCCAAGAAGCCGATGCATCAAAATAATGAGGTCCTCCTCATCGGAGGAAATATTTCCGCGTTTAATGTCGGGACGAAGATACTTTATCCAACGTAATCTACAGCTCTTTCCACACCGCTTAAGCCCTGCAAAACAAATTCTCTCCGCTCATTTAGCCTATCAATACATATTTGAGATTCACCCGCTATTACAGACTTTTGAGATTCACCTGCTTTTTCAGGGAGTTTTCTCCATCCACCATCGCCATGAATTCGAATGTATTCAGACAGAATCTTATCCTCCTCGGCGCTCCAGGCCCGCCGGTTGAGACCTTCTTTTGAGCAGCAAGGAGATCTGACCATGTTGGATGTTCTTCTTCTGTAACTGTCAATCTTCTCTGCTGGGAACAGAAACAGTACCAACTTCGTTGTTTGTATTTCGCTGTGCCTGACTATATAGAAGCCGCATGTAGCTTCTACCTTCTCAAAAATGTTAATGTAGTAGATCGTTAGTTGGTTAAGAGCATCATGTGACCGCATTAAGATTAAGTTTAACTTTAATAATCATCACTGACGTTTGACCTAATTTATTATCCATCCAAGAAGTATGGACAAGATTTTCCTTCACACACAAATCATTCATGTTTTGTCCTTCATTTGAAGGAACCACAATGTAGATTCTACGGACCAGAAAATAATACTCTCTGATACGTCATTATCAAAGACCCTTTTGTTATTCACATTTAATGTGCTTCGTGCAGATACCTCCTCCCTCCAATTAAGGAGGGCGACGATCCTCGACAAAGCACACCGTTCATTTCATTTCATTGGGAGGTTGCTGTAAATCTGACAAATCTGGATACTTTCTATCGAGGTTGCTGAGAGATTGGTAGGTGGAGGGTATTTAAAGAAGTTTGGGTGGAGAGAAATTGTATATTGTGCAATAAGGGTGTGGTGGAGAGGGAGTGACACTTTGTCATGGAATATGTGGTTTAGGAAGATATCCTGCAGTCAGTAAAACAGCTGAAAGGTGAAAGGTGGACAACATGCACTAGCGTTTTGATTAGGATAAGATCAACCAGATTACTAGTCTTTTAATCAAGATTCACAACAGAAGATCCTACATTGAAAAGAGTGTGAAGATGAGTTAGGACTGTTATTCTCCCATAAATTTCACTCTACATTAATGCCTGCACCAAATAAGCTAAAGCATTATTTTAACATTTTATTTTTATTAATAAACATTGAAATTTGTTTTCAATATTTATTCAAACCTGTAAAAATATTAGTGTTAGGATAAATATCAAATCTGTAGAAATATTAGTGTTAGGATAAATGTACAAATATTAGTGTTACAATAAATGTAAGTTAAGTTGTCATATAATAATAATAATAATAATAATCTATTTTTAAGGTCAGGGCCAAGCTAGCACACCAAATTGGTGTATGAGACCCCTTAAGAGGAAACACATGTTCTTAACCATTAGACCCACTCAGACTGTATAATGGGTTCAACATGTTTAAATTAAAGATAAGATTGTATTTAGGAATATAAAATATGATAAATAAGTTTGCACAATAAAATATAAAAGGTTAAAATATAAAATAGACTTACTTGGACAAATTTAAAATGAGGAGGAATTTTAATTTAAATAATACAAAGCAATTGAAAAGAGATTAATTTTCTTTTCATTTAAATAATATAACTTAATTGAATTGAAAAGAGATTAATTTAAAGAAAATTATAATTGAAAAAAAATATTAATTTTCTTTTCATTTAAATAATATAACTTAATTGAATTGAAAAGAGATTAATTTAAAAAAATTTATAATTGAAAAAAAATAATTATCTTAATAGTACTTTAAATTTAAGGAAAATTGTAATGGAAAAGAAATTAGTTATCATAATGGTATTTTTGAAATTGGTATTTAATATTTTCAATTAGTTTTTGTAAGTTAAATTGATCATTAGTTAAATAATATTTCATTTTGACATGTTTTAAATGATATATTATCAATGTTTAAAATATAAATGAAAATATTTATTACATATATATATTTCTATTACATATCTAATATTCAAAAATGGTGTTAAATGCTTTTTAAAAAAAATGAAAAAAAAATTACAACGAATAATAAATTCACCTCATATAAGAAAAAAAGAAAAAAATGATTTTTTTTTATAAAAATTATTCACAATTCATTCCAAATTACTTTTTTAACATAAAACCATATAACCATCACAAAACATTCCAAAGAGTGATATAAAAAACACTTCATATAGATTATAACTCCTTGCAATGAGAAGGATGACCAAAAAGATGTCCATTTGATTTTCATAATATAGTTCAAATTAATTAACTATATATGATATTTGCATAGGGTAAAGTAGGTATTTTCAAAGAAAACATATAATTATAATGTTAAAAGGGAAAATCCATTCTAGATATAAGTAAAAATATTCAACACATCTAAAAGGAGTATTATAAGAAGAATATCTTGAAAAATAGATTTTTAAAAACATTTTTTCAAACAAATATTAATCAAAATAATAATGATATAGTAGAGTGGTAGTAAAAAAGTGAAATATCTTTAAAAACATGAAATAATTTTATGATTTAATATTTATTGTTGTTTATAAATTTTTATAAAAAGATGGTCATTAAGTATGTCTTTGGAAAAAAAATATCTAATATAAAAAGAAAATGATTATAGTTATTTCTTTTTCAAACATGTAAATTTAGAATAAATATAGATGAAACTTAATAGAAATTAAAAAATATTAAAATTGAGTAAATTGTTTATAATCTGGAGTACAAGATAAATTATGAAAACACATATATGTGTTTTGTTACTTAAAACTAATAAATTTTTAAAGGATGGAGTAACAAATATTTTATAAAGAAAAAAAATGAAAAAAAAAATGACCATATATAACACTTAAAAATTTTTTTACATAAATCATAATGATTTAATAAAATAAAATGCATGTCATTAGTTATTCATTAAAACACATTTTTATGCTAAATGAAATTGTAAGTTGTCATTTTTTTTTCAAAATTTTCTATAACTTCTAGTCTCTAAGTAAAGTATATATATATATATATATATAT
>ML834657.1:37201-49477 GCA_009831015.1 Picea engelmannii | reverse complement strand
TGTTACAAAACATCCACTTTCATCCCAGTTTGTATCCTCCTAAGTCCAAATTCTTTCTTCTCCCAACATTCATGGGTTTATTACAAAAAATAACAAGTATTTAAAGACCACAGGGTAAAACATCCCTGTGGGAATTATCAAACACAGTTTACAAAAAATCTGGGAATAATCTCCCAAGCCTCTATTTCTAACTTAAGATAACCACCTAAGACAAAGCTATATCACAAAAATCATGATCTGAACTGCCACAACATATCCAATTGGTCATTGAAATTCGTATGCACCTGAAAATGGACAAGAATAGAGAAGTTTAGATAATGTTTTATTTGTAAAATCAACAAAAATCTAAATTTTAAGACTAGCTACAGAATCTCACGATTCTGTAGCTGGTCTTATTTGCAAACAAAATCATTCTTAATCAATCCAAAACTAATAGAAATATATTCGAACTATTAAACAAATATTTAATTACTAATTGAAAACAAAACAAATCATTCATGCCAGAAGTAACCAAATCTTTATGCCAATTTGAAACAGACAGAAATCGTGTTTAATTAACCGAATGGTAACAGGGATATATGCAATCTATCAAACACTTTTTATTACCAATTTGGAATAGACAAAGTCATTTTGATAATTCGAAACCAGTGAAATCATTATTGAATCAATCTCAATCGAAACAACAAATCTTTCATATTCATTCAATACAAACGCAATAGTTTATGTTGTCTCATAACTTAACAAAATCATTGTCGAATCAAAACGAAACTAACATGATCATTTTTTAATTTAAAACTAACATAACTATATCAAACCAAACCTTAATATGAATCAAACGCATATACAAATAATTATGCTAATTCAAGGCACGCAACATTGTCTGTGAATGAAACCAAACATAAATGAATCAAACTAACTCAGGGCCGACACAATCGTTATGCTAATGCAAAATTGTATCAATAAAAACATAGTTGTGTCCGAGTTTAGCAAACAAATCTTTTGTACAAATCGAATGCAATCATAATACAAAGAGAAAATATTCATTCAAAACAAAAGAGAATCATTTCTGGTAATTCAAAGTCAACAGAATTGTTTTGAAACTATTAAAAACAAAAAGAACTAATCGAAAGCAAACCCAATCAGTTATATTAATTCAAACCAACTCATAAAGAAAAATCGATGTTGAAATACATACCTGGGTAGTAAGAAAATTATTTGATCATGATAACTTTGAATTGACAAAAGTCGTTGCTGCCTCGGCATTTCTGAAGACAATTGAACCGGTGGTTTTTTGTTTCTTCTCGTTGGCTTGTAGCCTATCGTTCTCCTTTGACAGCACTGTAACTCGTTCTTCTAATGATTTAATCTTAGATTGCAATAGGGGAACATCCGTTTAATAACTTTCAAGCTGGGAATTGCATTGGGTACATGGTGATTGATCGGGCTTTGGCATCACAGGCGAGGGTTCTTTCAAGTTACCAGGGGTATCACTGTGAATCTTAATTCCTAGAAATTTAGGATCGTTATTGAGGCACGGAGGTAAGTTGTAGACATAGTCATAGGGTTCCATAGAGCAGTGGCCATGAGAGTAAGGGTATTCCTCAGCTAGGAAACGTTCAATCTCAGAGTCTGAATCCTCTCTCAAGACGATAGGTTTTGGGTCAGTTCTCTTCTTGGGCTTGTTCCGAGTGCATCTCGATATCCATCGTGCATTTTTATTTCCCTTATTATTTACAATAGTTTCACCTTTGCCTTTATTCCTCATAGGCCTCTTGATGGCCTTAGTATTGTCTTTAGCACACAGGTCGGCCATGGTATCGGGTAGGTCCATGTCGGGGAAATTTGAGGGTTTGATAGGTGGTAAAAGGGTAGGAGGTGGCACAGCTGGCTCAACCAGTGTTTCAGTGACCACAAATTTATCCATTAGAACACACTCGAGGGTGGAAAAGCCATTCCTTGATAGGAAGGCTTGCCAACAGTCACCACTAAGGCTTAAATGATGAACGATAATGACTTTGATCAAGAACTGATGGAAAAGGCTACTATCAGCCTTCTCATTCTTAAATCATTTGGACATCTTGTACAGACTACGTAAGAGATAATGTGGAATATTCAGAGGGTAGTCTATCAAATTCATCAATAACCGAAGATGATACAGAAATACCAAGCCATAATGACCTTCGCAGGTCACAAAATTCTTAACAATTGCTAAAATATCGTGCCACCTGGGTTTGAGGGTAGTGATAGACATACCTCTATCGCATCCAACAATCTTTCTTGATGTGAATAGGGGCGGCCACGACACGTCGTCTACTTTGGAATTTTTAAACCACATTTTCCCTGTAGCTGGTAGTCCTGTAGCTAAGCTTAGGAATTCCTCATTTATCTTGAGCTGTATGTCTCTGACCTTAGCCCTGCATCCATCGAAGGTGAGGGAGAACTGTTGGGCAACCGAAAGGTTGAAACCCTCAAATCTTTGGATAAAAACTAGCCAGCCACTATTTTCCAAATCCTCACGAGCATTGTCGAATAGCAACAAAGTTTGGATACCATTTGGTTCTATGCGCACCACATGTGCCATAGAATAGAATACACAATGAGCAGGGTAAACGGTCAAGGGTTTGGACAGGGTATACACAAGACTGATAGCTCACAGGCTTCCCTAAAAACCAACAGAGGTAACCTGGGATAAAAGGCGAGCATTAATGTCTAAGTGTGCGGGGGTGGTGGAAGGCAATAAACCCATGCAAAACAGTCATATCCAAATGTACAATTGATGGTGCATATGGTGATTCAAATCACCCTTGGTGTGTGTTAACAACAATTCCAATCAAACAACCATTGATAACTATGATGAATCGACCAGATTTATTTGCACAAGCAATAGTATTATTTAAAACCAAAACAATACTTCGAAATCAACACCAAGGGTTTGATCATAACTAGTATGTGTTGTATGAAATGATTGCACCAAGGGTCTAACCACAATGTCAATGTGTTTTCATGAAACCAATGCGCCAAGGAGTTCGATGAAAGACTATAGAACATCAAACCACCAATGTATTAAGTACTCAATGACAGTCATTATAATATCATCACAATTTTATAAAAATGAAATCATATTAACAACAAAGGAATGCCAAATGAATAAAGATTTTGGTGTCTTGCCAACTGTGTGACTATAATTGGGTGAACTAAACACATAAACAAGAGTAACCATAATAATCCAGTGGTGATTTTAATGCCATTGATGTGACCTCAAAATCAAAGTTTTCACGCTTGCAGTCGTGAAAATGATGCAGGAGCATCTACAACGTCATAAAAACAAGTAGCGCAGGGACAAAGAGATACAGCTGGACAGTGCCACCACATACATTTTGAATTTCTTTGAAGATTTTTGCACCACCATTTAACTGAAGGCATTCAAAGCTGAGCGCACTTGTATTATGTTATAGATAGGAAGGCATTTAATAGTTTTAATGTTGTTAGATAGGAATTAGCTGTAGATTAGACAGTTTTACTTCCGGGAGGGAAAATGAATATAGGAACCCTCCTTTGTATAATTGAGGGGTTATTATTATGATTATTAGGATTCAGCATTAGAAAAAAGGAGCAAGGGAGAGCAAGCAGAGAACTGGTGAAGAATCCCCATGTACAGATATTGAATTAATAGTGAAGCTTTGATTCAATTCTATGGCGGTGATTATTCTCTGTGTGTTGTTGATATTATGCTGTTACATATTTGCTTCTTGTTTTGCCTATTGTCTATATGCTGCATCTGTGATTGCATGGAAAGTTCGGAATCTGAGGGAATGAGAGAGTGAGGTTACATCGGTTCTCTGTTGAAGCCGGGATATTCCTGCATAGAGGGCAGTGGAATACCTCCACATAGAGTGCGTGAGGAGGCCGAATAGTTAACCTCTCATATTTGTTTTCTTAGAAGTCGTGTTGAGTTATTCGAACCGTGAAGGTGAAGTGCAGGTCAAGTTGAAGCCCCAGAGTCAAGCCTGGGAAGAGAAGAACAAGAGAGTCATGGTTAAATTCCATGGATATGTTTATTTTCTGTGTGTTGTTGGCAGTGTGCCTTTGCATATTCGCTTCCTGTTACTTACTTCTTTCATATGCTGCGTATGTGATCTTATGGAAGAATTGAGTTCAGAAGGGTTCCGAGTGAAAAGTTGGTGAAAGCTTAGGAGGGAGAGTTCTTAGCTAGTATTGTGGAACAGACCCAGGTGAAGCCCGAATGGGAGAAGTTTCAGAGCGAAGGACTCTTCAAGAGGAAGAGAATCGATGACTTGAACTCTTGAGAAAGAGTTAACCTTCAAGTGAAAGTAGAACCTGGTTTCTATCGCACATCGACATATCGGGGTTGGCGAGTGCAAGAGTTGCATGCACGTCGATATCGTGGGTAGCGATTTCCAGTTTCTGTGGAAGCGCCGACTTTCGGAGGAACACGTGGCACGTAATCTCGAGACATCGGGTCTCGGGAGTTGAAGGGAAAGCAATTGGTATCATAAGTCGCGAACTCGTGAGGGGGCGAAATAGCGATACTCGGGTATCGGCGACTCGGGCCTCGGAAGTCGAAGTGGATTTACCTAGGACTCGCGGTTAACGAAGCCGTGAGATTTCGGGATTGTGAATCTCGGCACCTCAGTACATCGGATATCGGGAGCTAAAGTCCTGAGTGGCTGGTAGTATGAGAGGCGAAGTCACGATCCCCGAAGTAGCGAAGCAGAGGACAGAGAGGAGTGAACTGTGGGTGTAGAGAATCCGATAGGAAGGAAGGAGAACCGTTGTGTTCTTCGGGCCCGTGGAAAGTGAAGGTCCTGGTGAAAGCGACTGTGCCGTCGAGGGAAAGAGAGGGGTTGCGTCAGAGTGGTATCAGAGCCTGAAGATCTTGTCTGTATATTTCAGGCAAGAGGAGTGAAGGAGGAAAGGAAAGCACTCTGATACTCACAACTTGCGTCAGAGTGGTATCAGAGCCTGAAGATCTTGTCTGTATATTTCAGGAAAGAGGAGTGAAGGAGGAAAGGAAAGTACTCTGATACTCATGACTTGTGTCAGAGTGGTATCAGAGCCGAAAAGGAGTTCTCTTTGTTCTGATAACAGAGAGAAGCAGATTTCACCATGCCGCCCAGAAGAGAGAGGCAATCTCCTGATCGTGAAGACAAGGATGCCCGAAGAAGGGGTAGGCCAGCAGGTAATGATGAGATGGAGCGAGAGATGAGGGATATCCGAGCCAGAATTGAAGAAATGGAGACCACCCAGAGACATGGTGTTGGTGCAGTAGAGTTCAGTGATCCCGAGATTGAAGAGGAAGCTGGACACGATGTTGAAGAGGTCACCGCAGAAGATACCTCGACAGAAAGGCTGATTAGGGCCATTTCGAGGATGAGCTCGAAGACGAAGACAGACATTCCGTCTATGAAGGAAGTCTAGATGCAGAGGAATTGCTGGATTGGATCCGAGCATTGGATACCTACTTCGATTACGAAGATATCGAAGAAGAAAAGAAAATAAGGCATGCTGTTACCAAGCTGAAAGGACATGCAGCCTTATGGTGGGACGAGCTGCAGGTGGACAGGCATTCCAAAGGAAAACAAAAGATAAAGAGCTGGGACCGGATGATCACTAAGATGAAGGCGAAGTTCATTCTGAGGGATTACCAGATCACTCTGTTCAGGCGCATGCAGAACCTGAGGTAGAAGTTGATGAAGGTGAAGGAATACACCAAAGAATTCTATAGGCTCAACATCAAAGCTGGTCATCGGGAGAGTGATGACGAAAAGGTGGCGAGATACCTGAATGGTATTAGGTATGACATTCAGGATGAATTGAGCATGGTCACCATTCGAACAGTTGAGGATGCATACCAGATGGCTCTGAAAGCCGAGGAAAAGCTGAGCCGCAAGCAGGGACAGCGAGGGCGAGGCAGGAGCCATCCCAGGGGTAAGGTGGTTGCCCAAGAAAGAACTCAGAAGCCTCAGGGTAGAGTTGAAAGAGGTGTAACCTCACAACAGAGGCAACAATATGATGAGCCGATGAGGCAACATACTAAGCAGGGTGGCGGATATGCTGACGCCAACGTAATTCCTCGCACCCGAGGTAGAAGAAGAGGCTGTGGAGGAATTATCACATGTTTTACATGTGGGAAGGATAGACACAAGGCCGTTGACTGTCCAGAAAGGAAGATGGACAGAGGAAAATCTCATGTCGCTGAGGCACAGAGGCGTGATGTTGAGGATGAAGACACTGGGAGTGGGAAGTCACTGACAGTGCACAAGGCTCCCTTGAAACCTGAGAGAGAGGTGGACAACTCAGTGAAAAGATGCCGACTGTTCTGAATGACTTGCAAGACCAAGGGCTGGAAATGCAAGGTCATAGTGGACAGCGGAAGCACCAATAATCTCGTTTCAACCGAGATGGTGGAGAAGCTGGAGCTGAAAACGAACAAACACCCGAGTCCATACAAAGTGTCATGGCTGCAGAAAGGACACCAGGTATGTGTTACAAAGCAATGCTTGGTAAATTTTAAAATGGGTGAATATAGGGATGAAATTTTGTGTGATGTCATTCCCATGGATGTCTGTCATGTTTTATTGGGGAGACCATGGCAGTATGATAGGAATGTGGTTCATGATGGGAGAATGAACACATACACCTTGGAGAAGGATAGGAGGTCACATACATTGCATCCGATGAAGGATAAGGAAGTGAAGTCGGAAGTGAGCAGTACCATACTTCTCATGAGTGGGAAGGAACTTCTCACAGAGCTGGAGAAGAATGAGGATCCACAATTCTTTGTTGTCAGGAAACTGAGAATTGTCCTGACAAGCACAAGAGTGGACGACTTGCTAGAAGAGATTTAGGAACTGCTTGGAGAGTTCGCTGATATTATCGTGGACGAACTACCTCGTTCATTGGCACCGATGAGGAGTGTGAGTCACCACATTGACCTCATACCCAGAGCAAGTTTTCCAAATAAGGCAGCGTACAGGTTGACACCTCAGGAGAATGAGGAAGTCAAAAGGCAGGTACTTGATCTGTAGGATAAAGGACTAGTGAGGGAGAGTCTAAGTCCGTGTGCCGTTCCAACGGTACTGAGTCCGAAGAAAGATGGAGGCTGGAGGATGTGTACAGACTCCAGGGAGATAAATAAAATTACCATCAGGTATAGATTTCCACTACCGAGAATGGATGATCTGATGGATTGCCTGAGTGGGGCAAATTATTTTTCAAAGATAGATATCAAGAGCGGATATCATCAGATCCGGATGAGAGAGGGAGATGAGTGGAAGACAACATTCAAAACAAACGAGGGTTTGTACGAATGACTGGTCATGCCATTTGGGTTAAAAAACGCGCCAAGAACATTTATGCAGATGATGAATGAAGTCCTGTGGGAATTCATTGGCAAATTTGTGGTCATATACTTGGACGACATACTAATTTTCAGCAAGACGAAGGCTGAACACTTGAGGCATTTAGCCATTGTAATGAGAAGGCTACAGCAGGAGAAGCTGTTGATCAATTTGAAGAAGTGTTCCTTCATGTAGACAGAACTCATTTATTTGGGTTTTGTAATCTCGGAAAATGAATTGAAGATGGATCCTGAGAAGGTGAACATAATCAGGAATTGGCCATCGCCAAGGAATGTTTTTGAAGTAAGGAGATTTCATGGACTGGCTAGTTTCTACCGAAAGTTTATTCGAAATTTCAGTGGAATCAGCGCAACAATGATGGATACTATGAAGAAGTGACATAAGGTTTTTCATTGGACAGTAGAGGCTAAAAGGAGCTTCAATTTGTTGAAGCGAAATATTACTGAGCAGCCAATTTTGGTGTTGCCGGATTTTCAGAAGACCTTCCAAGTGAAATGTGACGCCAGTGGGTATGCTGTTGGAGGGGTCTTGAGTCAGGATGACCGACCTGTAGCATATTATAGCGAGAAGCTGGATGATGTGAACCTGAAGTAATCCACGTATGATAAAGAGTTATATGCCATCATTCAGGCATTAAAGAAGTGGAGGCATTATCTCATACCCAAGGAATTTGTCCTGTACAGCGACAACCATGCATTGCAATTCGTGAGTCAACAGGAGAAGTTGAACCAGAAGCATGCAAAGTGGGTGAAATACATGCAAAATTTCACATTTGTGATAAATCACATTTCGGGGACTGCGAACAAGGTGGTTGATGCCTTGAGCAGGAAATGTTTTTTGTTGCAGGAATTCAGGGTCAAGACTTTGGGTTTTGAAAATTTGAAGGATATGCATGCAAGTGACGCAGACTTTGGTGAGGCATACGAGGCAGCCGAGAACCCAGTTCTCAGGGATAGGAGTCCGTGGATTGACTACCTTATCCAAGATGGATTTCTGTTCAAAGGCAGTCAATTGTGCATTCCAGATTGCTCTATGAGAGAGAATTTGGTGAAGGAAAAGCACAACGGAGGCTTAGCAGGTCATTTTGGACATGACAAGAACTTTTCCAAGCTGAGGGAATCTTATTATTGGCCTGGCATGCGTGCTGATGTTAAAATATTTGTTGACAGATGTCGGATATGTCAACATGCAAAAGGCCGAAAGCAGAACACAGGGTTCTATCAGCCATTGCCCATACCCGAGAGACCATGGGAGGCAATTAGCATGGATTTTGTGTTGGGTTTACCGAGAACTCAGAGAGGATTTGATTCCATATTTGTGGTGGTGCACAGGTTTTCAAATATGGCACATTTCATACCGTGTCATAAGACCAGCGATGCCACGCACATCGCCAACTTTTTTTTCAAAGAGATTGTCCGATTGCATGGATTGCCGAGAAGCATAGTCTCGGATCGGGATACCAAGTTCGTAGGTCACTTTTGGAGGACGCTATGGAAGAAGCTAGGGACTGACTTGGCATTCAATTCTACTTACCATCCGCAGACAGATGGGCAGACCGAAGTAGTCAATAGAAGCTTGGGGGATCTGTTGAGAAGCCTGGTGACCGAGCATCACAGCAGTTGGGATCAGATCCTACCACAGGCGGAGTTTGTGTACAACGATTCTGTGAATCGGAGTACAGGTAAGAGCCCATTTCAAATTTTGTATGGGACACAGCCGCGAGGAGTATCTGAGCTCAGGGGGTCAGAACAGGCTGAAACTAGTAGCGCGAAAGCTGAAGAATTTGCTGAGGCGATGCAAGAACTTCACGCAGAAGTGAAGCAACGACTGATGAAGGTGAACCAGGAGTATAAGCGCAGAGCCGACCAGAGGAAAAGACAAATTCAGTTTGAAGTTGGAGACATGGTTCTGGCGCACCTGAGGAAGGAAAGGTTCCCAAGAGGAACATATAACAAGCTCAAGATGAAGAAAATTGGTCTGTGTAGAATCCTAAGGAAATTTGGTGAGAATGCATATGAGCTTGAATTGCCAGAGGGCATCGGGATATCTCCGATTTTCAATATTTCGGACTTATACCCATACAGGTCTGATAAAGTAGACACTGGAACCAAGGAACCAGTGGTCCAGTGGCAGAAGTAATTACCAGTTGCATAGAAACCGCAGATGGAGTGCATACTGGATAAACGAGTTGGAAAGAAGACCAGGAGGAAACAATATTTTGAGTACCTGGTGAAATGGAAGAAACACCCAGTGGAGGATGCCAGCTGGGAAGCAGAGACAATGATTCAAAAGCATGGGTAGACTGTGCAGGAGCTCATGGATAGGATCCCATGAAACCTTTTAAGCCGAGGAGTATGATGCAGGAGCATCTACGACGTCATAAAAACAAGCAGCGCGGGGACAAAGAGATACAGCTGGACAGTGCCAGCACATACATTTTGAATTGCTTTGAAGATTTTTGCGCCGCCATTTAACTGAAGGCATTCAAAGCTGAGCGCACTTGTATTATGTTATAGATAGGAAGGCATTTAATAGTTTTAATGTTGTTAGATAGGAATTAGCTGTAGATTAGACAATTTTACTTCCGGGAGGGAAAACGAATATAGGCACCCTCCTTTGTATAATTGAGGGGTTATTATTATGATTATTAGGATTCAGCATTAGAAAAAAGGAGCAAGGGAGAGCAAGCAGAGAACTGGTGAAGAATCCCCATGTACAGATATTGAATTAATAGTGAAGCTTTGATTCAATTCTATGGCGGTGATTATTCTCTGTGTGTTGTTGATATTATGTTGTTGCATATTTGCTTCTTGTTTTTCCTATTGTCTATATGTTGCATCTGTGATTGCATGGAAAGTTTGGAATCTGAGGGAATGAGAGAGTGAGGTTACATCGGTTCTCTGTTGAAGCCGGGAGATTCCTGCATAGAGGGCAGTGGAATACCTCCGCATAGAGTGCGTGAGGAGGCCGAACAATTAACCTCTCATCTTTGTTTGCTCAGAAGTCGTGCTGAGTTATTCGAACTGTGCAGGTGAAGTGCAGGTCGAGTTGAAGCCCCAGAGTTAAGCCTGGGAAGAGAAGAACATGAGAGTCGTGGTTAAATTCCATGGATATGTTTATTTTCTGTGTGTTGTTGGCAGTGTGCCTTTGCATATTCGCTTCCTGTTACTTACTTCTTTCATATGCTGTGTATGTGATCTTATGGAAGAATTGAGTTCAGAAGGGTTCCGAGTGAAAAGTTGGTGAAAGCTCAGGAGGGAGAGTTCCTAGCTAGTATTGTGGAACAAACCCAGGTGAAGCCCGAACGGGAGAAGTTTCGGAGCGAAGGACTCTTCAAGAGGAAGAGAATCGATGACTTGAACTCTTGAGAAAGAGTTAACCTTCAAGCGCAAGTAGAACCTTGTTGCTATCGCACATCGACATATCGGGGTTGGCGAGTGCAAGAGTTGCATGCACGTCGATATTGCGGGTAGCGATTTCCAGTTTCCGTGGAAGCGCCGACTTTCAGAGGAACACATGGCACGTAATCTCAGGACGTCGGGTCTTGGGAGTTGAAGGGCAAGCAATTGGTCTCATAAGTCGCCAACTCGCGAGGGGGAGAAATAGTGATACTCGGGTATCGGCGACTCGGGCCTCGGAAGTCGAAGTGGATTTACCTAGGACTCGCGGCAAGCGAAGCTGCGAGATTTCGGGATTGTGAGTCTCGGCACCTCGGTACATCGGATATCGGGAGCTGAAGTCCCGAGTGGCTGGTAGTACAAGAGGCGAAGTCCCGATCCCCGAAGTAGAGAAGAAGAGGACAGAGAGGAGTGAACTGTGGGTGTAGAGAATCCGATAGGAAGGAAGGAGAACCGTTGAGTTCTTCGGGCCCATGGAAAGCGACTGTGTCATCGAGGGAAAGAGAGGGGTTGCGTCAGAAAACAAGAACAAAGGCAGATGTGCAAATGCACGAAATAATAGTGTTTTTTTATTCAAAGATTGCGATGAAAATCAAGGGTTCCAAAACACTTGTGTAGGCAGCTTATAAGGATAGGATAAAAATGCGAAATGGCTGCCAACAATGGCGACACACTGGTAGAAGTAGTTATCTTTGCCAAAAGAACAAATTCAGATTATGATAACAAGAATAATTCAAACTCAAAAACAACCAGAAAATTGTTTAAACATCATTATTAATCAAATATTCCAGCAGTGCTTAAAGGATGAAAACTGATAATAGCCTTAAGACAAGCGAGCCACGATACTAAAGATAAAATCTCCAATACTGTTGACAGGGCCACTGCTGCTAGTAGGCGTTCATAGCCTCGATAGCTTGCCATTTAACCCACTCTGATATCTGTATCCTGCCAAGAAGTTCCAGATCAGAATAAAGGACATTTTAAGGTTAAGAGGTTTCATATTTGTAAATTTTCATATACCTGACATTGCTTCGCTGCCAGCGGGCCTGTTCAGTACCCCAGCGAAGTTGTCTTAGTGTCATGCATGCATTTACCCACTGCCAGCAGACCTGTTCAGCATCCCGATGGGTTTACAAGCACTTCCCACAGCTCTTTTAATGATTTGTTTTGTTTTTAAAGATATATAATTGAGCGGGATGACACTAAAAATTATGATATTTTAACATATTTTTTACAGACCTCAACATAATTTTTTAGAATTTTCCTTCATTAAGATCCAAAGATGGTTTATTTATAGAACCAACCTTCTAAAGTAGGGAGACATCTTCTGAGTCGTTCCCTTAAGGAATAGGGACAGATCGAAATCAGTTAACTTCTTTCAAACAACATTTTTTTGCTCAACACAGATGTAAATTTCAGAAATATATAATTGATGTTTACACAATTTTTTAGGAGTCATTTTAGTGAAATAATTTTCCGTTTTCCTTGTCTAAACA
>ML834657.1:0-26603 GCA_009831015.1 Picea engelmannii | reverse complement strand
TTGGAATGGAGCTAGGATGGAGATGGTGAGAGGAAGCGACATTTAAATGGTATGTCACCCATCCCTCTTTAGTTAGTAAATTCAATATTTAAAACTTAAGGAAAGCGTCATGTTCTGGTGTGTTTTGATCTAGATCTAGGTGGATCTAGGGAGATCTGTTAGTGTCCGCACCTACCGATTTGTCTGATAACACCCGCAACCCCTGGTATCCCCGTACCTTCTCATGTATCATTGCAACCCGATTAGGCAAGGAAAAGACTAGCATAAGCACTTGTAATTAATACTTGTGAGTTAGGATGTTATTTTTGTTGGCTATAAACATAGGGTGATATTCCTGTCTATTTTTCTCTAGCCAAGTAGAATCTGAAAATGCTTGAGTAAGATCATTTCATATCTTTTCCTCAATAAGGTGTTGGAAAGAGATGTTATATCTCTATGTTTTTTGAATAACCGCCACTATTAAGTTAACCCTCATCCCTTCTCTTCAAGTATTAGAGGCACCTATGTGCACTAGGTTATTTTACTCTTACTATCTCTTCTCTCCTCAGGTGTTAACTATTGTTTATGTTTCTAGGACTTAGAGTAATAAGTAAGGATTGTATGTCTCACTATTGTGTTGTTGTCCCTTGACCAATTTTTGGAGATCCTTGGTCATGTTTGACCTATTTTGGGACTTCAATAGATTGGTCGAAGGTGAAGCGCAAGTTGAAGCAGAGATCGCGGGATATTGGCCCCTTTTTAGGGCATTTTTGGGATTAGGGTTTATGTAATGGGTATGGGATATTGACCTATGGGTTTACCCATGTTTAGGCCCCATTTGTAATGTATAAATAGATATACAGGCCATGTAAGAAGAGGCTGGTGAGATAAGTGTGAATAGTTGTGGATGCTTTGTGCATACTATGTGTTAAGACTTGCAAAGCTAAGGGCAAGTGATTGTAAGAAGCTTGTGTGCAGACTGTTTGAGAAGGCTTTGTGCTTAAACCTAGCTTGGGGAAGGAGGATCTAGCAAGGTGCGTGCAAATCTCTTGTCCTATGTAGAGTTGGTTTGTGGCTTTGTGCATGTAAGGAGATTGACAAAAGATAATAAATAAGAAGAAGAGTTGGTGGATGTAGCCCCATGCTGGGGTGAACCACATATATCCTGTGTTGTGATTTCTTTGTGCTTTATGGTTCTTATGTGATTTTTGTAATTTATGCTTAGTGTTGTGACCTGTTTGTTAGATGTATCTTATATAGTATCTTAGTTCTCAATAACATAAATGAATTCCATATCTGATCTATTTTGATGTGCTTAGTTCTTGAATGAGTTAGATCTAGTTGAACACCACGTTGTTCTATAACTAGGATTGTGACCTGCGATGCCAATGAAGGTGAATTAATGATAAATATTAACTGCTAAGTGCTTTGTTAGGGTGCGATAATCATTGATCTGTGTCCCATATAGGTTGCAGACACTTGATTCCTACAACCACCCCTGCCTCTACCTTGGGTGAGACTTCATCTTCTTCGCAGGTGTTGCCGAAAGGGCCAGAAGTTAGGGTTTTGTTGGTGCGTTGTTGAAGTGTTGAACCCCGGGTCTGCCCCTGTGCCAACAAATGGTTATGTTTCCGGGATCTGAAACTGTGGTTACTGGGAACTGAAGAAAATAAATCTTTGTGCGTAGATTTGTTGCTTTAGTGCATAGTATTGTACTTGACTTATGAAGATCTGTGCTAAGAAAGAGGTAAGATCTGAAATCCTTGTGCTATGAGAAAAGTAAGATAAGTGAAAATTTTTGTTTTGAAAGTATGGATCTATGTATGTTTGATAAATTTTGTCCTAGTCTGAAAACTAGGGCACTGTTAGAAGAAATAAGATTTGATATGAATAGATTTGATAGAAGTATTGAAAGATATGTTATTCCTATGCATAGAAAGAATGTTTGGACTAACAAATGGATGCAGGATCCTAGAAATAACTTTTTGAAGGCTAGCTATTATGATCCTAGTTCACAGTACAGGAAAGGTTGGGGATCATTTAAGAGAAAGAGAGGATTAACCCTTTGTTACAGTTACAGAAGGTTGGGACATCTTGCTAAGGAATTCTTTGGTAGAAGACCTAATTGTCTTTGTTTTAAAGCTATGGACCATGAGATTCTGGATTTGCCTAGAATGATTGCTAAGGTTGAAAGAATTAATATGGAACAAGAAAACCATAAGAAAGGCCAAGAAACTAAGACTATGGTAGAATCCTAGAAAGAATCAGAGGCTCTACTACTGCAAATGAAAGAAACCCTGAATGATCACATAGACACCCATCTATCATAGATATTAAAAGAGAAATAGTGCATAAAAGAAAGAGTAGGATACTTCAACATAGACTGTGTTCTCGATGAGGAAACACAAGTGAATATTATGACAAAAAGAACTTGGTAAATTTTGGGAAAGCCAACTATGGTTCCTTCGTTGGGAGGAAAAGGATTATTTAGAGGAAAGCTAATAACCCTATGTGGAAGACTTACCCAGATACCTATGAGTGCACATGGCACTTCAATAGAGGAATAATTTGAGGTCATTAAGTTTGTTGAGAACATGAGCACCTCATTTTCTATGCTGCTAGGAAAAACCTAGATTGAGAAAGATCATATTCGAAGTAAAGAAGAGGAAGCCCTAGAACAGAAAAAGCAATAATTAAAAGATTTAATGACTAGGAGAATAAAACACTTGATAGAAGAACAAGAAAAAAAATCAAAGATGCTAAGGACCATAGATTTGGATGTTGAAGATGAAGGAACACAGACAAACTTGAAAAAATTGTCCATACAGGAAAGTAGGGCACCTACCCCAGACAAAGAAGAAGTATCACTCTTGAACCCTATGAAAGATCATCAACAACGTGAAGTTACCATGCCAAGAGAAGATAAGAATAAAAATGGGAAGAGGAACCCAGTAACTCAAATTATAGGAAAGAAGGCTAGAAAACTCAACAAGAAGAAAGCCATGTTAGAAAAATTGCAAGAGGCTCTAGAAAAAACTTCGCAGAAGGAAGGTTTTTAGAACTTGAACTTCGCTGGAATATCAGAACAACGTAGATTGGCACTTTTCCATGGTAGAGATATATGACCGTTGGAGGCATTATGACCGTTCGATTGACGATCCCAAACGGTTAGGAAAGAAGTTATGAACCAAAATCCTGCCATTGGACTGTTGGGACCGTTCCATAATGGATGGAATTGCATTGATTAAGTGTTTTCGACCCAAAGCAAAATAGGAAACCATGTATGAAAGGATTGAATCAGAGATAAGAGAAGTACAACAAGAACTTCACTCCAACCACGCAACATCCACTACACCTCTGCTATCAGAAGAGACAGAGTCAGGCGATGAGCCTACCCAACTCTGCAGAATAGTTATGCGACCAAATCTCACCTTAATCGCATGCAGGAAGAAAAAGAACAGGCCACAATGGCCCTAAAGAAATCACAAGAGGAATTCATAGAGAAATGCCAAGTTGCGCAGTAGGAGAAGGACGACCTCCAAACTAAGTTCGAAGAAGATAAAGTGAATATCCAATAGGAGAAAGAACAGTTGCTCGTGGAGGAGGTAAAAGTTAAAGAAGTAGTTAATAGAGAACTTCACTCTGTGACAGGCTTGGAACATATGGAAGAAGACCTGACAGAAAATCAAGTCGCGAATATTGTTGAAGCCATTCAACAACTTCAACAAAGAATAGTATAACTATAGCTAGAAACAATGCCAAGCACTCTGCAGGAAGTGCGGGACTAGAGAGAAGCAACCACCTAGAGTGCAGTTGTGAGAATCAAATCATTAGTCGTGGAATGTAAACAAATAAGAATTCGCAGTGCGTAGACTTATGAGTGACTTACAGAGGACCCCGAACTAAAGACACTACAGTCAAAACTCCAGGAGGCAAAGCAACAGGCATCAGCAGTACAAGCATAGTTGAAACTCCTATCAGCAGTTGAGAGGATGAAAAGATCCAAATAATAGTGCATGGCTCAATAATAGGTCCATTCCATACAAAGAAAAGTCATGGAAGTGACTCAGAAGATTCATCTAGTCCAGGATGTAGCTTGCCTACTTTTTGAGAAGATTGAAGGCCGAGGAGCAGAGCTGGAATAAGTAGTCACTTCGGTAGAAAAATGCTTAGAGGGACTTGTGAATGAGGTAGTTATTCAATATTTCACTAAGCAGGAGGCCTTGGCACAACAGCAGGTCGAAGCAGCTTGAGCCAAGCTCAAGGATTTTGAGGCAGAGTTACCCAAACCATAGTGACTCAGGACAAGTCATAGGTTGTAACATTCCCCCGGCCACCCGCGGGCCTGGGTCGCCACTCCAGAGCAATCTCTCATGCTCTAACACCAGTTGGTAACATCCCCAGCCTTATACGGGTTGGACCATTCTAATCTAGGGAACACTTTCGTTCTCTTACTGTGGAACATACGGTAACATACCCAGTAATCGACTGAGTTATGCCACATAAACTTTCTCTTAAAACTGCATGCAACTTAAACACGTACATACAGTACTCTTGCAGAATATTTACATATAAACATAAACAAACCATTACATTCTGTAATATACAACTTTATACTAAAATAACAGTAACCACAGATATGCAGCATATATAGGGAATTACCCATAAACATATAGGCAATTATAATCACATATATGATAAACCGTAACATAGGCATGTAAATAACAAAGCATCATATCATTATATCATACGATTGGTACTTATCTTGGAAATGTTGTTGCCAAATGCTACAGACTGCCCACGAACCTCCCAGCCTTAGACTACAATATTCATGACTCTCAACAATGAGTCACCCCCGAGCTGGGACTGAACTCCACCCAGGGTAAAGGGTTCCTAACCAGGCTAAGGCTCATGGACAACAGGAAAGACTCTGTCTCAAGTGCTCACTCAACTAACAACCTACAACCTATCATTCCCCACGTGCTTATCCCACCCAAGGAAGTGTGCCCCTTCTCTTCTCAATAGTCGCTCGGCTACCCCACTTCCCTTCCAAGGCTTCAGCAACAGGCCGGATCGAAAGTCTCAGAGCACTGTAGCTGTAGTTTATCACCTTCGAGAATCAATCCCTAGAAATTCTCTCACTCAAAGAATTGCTCACGGGCCTGACAACTTGCTTCTTCAATCCCTCTCCAAGATAACCAGGTACACCAATTGGAAAAGGCTATGGGAAAAATCTCAGAAATGGTGAAATGGCTGTCTCAAGGATAACAAAATACGTGAGTGAAAATGGTCATGGAATCATTGGCTGGATAACTGAGTGAAGGAAGGAATCACTGTGGAAATCCTTGTGGAAGTGATTGTCTGAATGATGGTCTAGCTTCTCATAAGAAAAATGCTCGTGAAAAGTGACCAAATGAGCTAAGTCCCCCACGATATGAATGCATGTCCCCAACTAGACACTTGTCATATCAGAAGTTACTTTGGTCCACTTGTCCCCAAATTTATAACTTAGGATAAAATAATTATCCATACTTTATACTTTTAGGAAATATTAATATAATATTCCCTTGACGTTTGGCCCTCCCTTTCCATAACTGGTGAAGTTTGGGCTGAGATCCGCTACACAGGATCGTTCAATAACTTCCCTGAGCCAAAGCGGCTCTTTCGGATCCCTATTGGAACCTCAAATTTTTGATCCATAGGTCCTACTGAAACCCCACCTGTGTCAACATACACCAGGCATGAGCTTCACCTTCTCACAACCTCTAAATATGACCATGACCCTTTGCCAAAAAAGGATTTTCGAGTTTTGCGAGTTCATGAACCTAGATGTCAAGTTCCTTGTCCTCTTGATCCTTCGAATGTTGAAATTCTGAAATGGTGAATTTTCGACCTATGCAACCACCTACCCCATGACCACACACCTCTTTTGGAACTTCGGGGTTTCCAATGCCGAAATACCCTTGTTCCTTGCCTTCGGGATTCCCTAAATCCCTAACCCTGAATCTCCAAAATGCCACTCTGTGGATTTCTCCTCCAAGGATTTCTTTTCCTTGGCTTTTCATGTTTCCCAATTTCAGAGTTTCAATTGTCGAAGTGCTTGGTTCTCTATAGCGGAATCCCCGAATTGCTGAATTCTGAAATCCTGACACCTGATATGCCGAAATGTTGGCCTTATATCGTGTTCTCAACACCTTCGATATTTCATGTTTCATGATCCCACGATGCAAGGTTCTCTTGGTCCCTGCTCCTTGGACTTCCCAGTATCCAAAATTTTGATGTCACCTTCCTTCGTGGGAGTTCCCCGAAACCTCAACTATGTGCTCCTTTCTCGGAATTTCGGGATTCGCGGTTTCACGAATCCTCCACAACAAATGTTGCTCCTTCGACTTCCCGGTATCCGAATCCCCAATATGCTGAAATGAAAAATCTCGGTGGGCTTTTGGATGTCTACCATGAATCCTCCTACAAACAAATGACCATGATCCTCTTGCTGTTTCGGGACTTTCACTGTGAAGTGCCCTGATCTCTTGTCATCGGAATTCCCAAAATGACAAATCCAAAATCTCTGAAATCCTGAATGCCTCTTCCATTTCATAACTTTGATGAGCCTCTACTCAGCTTATGTGCGAGCTTAACTCACACACGCCTTCTCCCAGATTTGATGATGGTCGGTGATCTATGCAATATTTGACGGCTTAGATCTTCTTCTCCTGTGTGCTCTCTTTATACCGCTACCTGGACGTAAACTTGCAATGGTCCAGATCTCCTCTTCAGCCTGATCCGACGACAGATGTGCTCCCTCTTGTGAGCTTCTATTTCTTCCTGATCCTTGGTATATTTCCCAATTATCAAAGACCTCGATCTCTACTTTCTACTACGAAGCCTGTATCTCACATCTTCTACTTGCGTTATTGAAGATGTTGACCTTCCTGAGCTTCCTCGGACTCAAAACCATCCAAAGGGTCTCCTTTCATCCTTCTGCTCTTCTCGGCTTATAGCCTATGCCTGAAAGCACTGCTCCTTCTAAGTTTCTTTCTCTTTGAATACTCAAAGGATTCTTCAACTTCTGCACTCCTTGTAGGTCTCTGTCCCTCCTGGACTTTGCTTGCTCTGAACTCGTGAAAGGATTCCCGACTCATACAATCCTTGTAGAGTCTCTGCATGCATGAAGGTGTTATCTTTCCTGAGCTTATCTACTTCTCAGAACTCTAAGGGACTTCACCATTTTTCCTTCTCCCCTAGATGGAGAATCTGATGCCCTCTTGGAAGTCTCTTGCTCAACCAACTCCTTGCTGAGCTTGCAGGGTGTTCAACAACCCTGTGAAGGTCTTGTTCCTTTGACACTTCTTCTGTTCCAGAAATCAAAAGAGTTATTTCCTATGCTCTATCTGCACATCCACTCAATGTCCTCCTGGAAAATTTTCTCCTTAGAGAATCCCATAGTGATTCTATTTCCCTTAATGAATTCAAACTAGAATTTTGTTGCGCACTCTAACACCTACTCAATGCCCTCCCGGCAGAGCTTCCAGAATCCTCAATG
Source organism: Picea engelmannii (assembly GCA_009831015.1). Classification (NCBI taxonomy): domain Eukaryota; kingdom Viridiplantae; phylum Streptophyta; class Pinopsida; order Pinales; family Pinaceae; genus Picea; species Picea engelmannii. The sequence continues at coordinate 19,081 of ML834657.1, read as the reverse complement.
ATTCTGATTTCTCATTGAACCCACAATGGAGTTCTCCTCTTCACTCTGTGCCTGTGCTCAATGCCCTCCTGGTAGATCTCTATAGAATCCTCAGTGATTCTATCTCCTTCTGAACTCGAACCAGAGTTCTTCTCCTCAATGCAACCCGTGCATCTGCTCAATGCCCGCCTAGCAGAGCTCTTCCAGAATCTTGTAGTGATTATATCTTCTACTTTGTTCTCCTCTACACAGTCTTACCTCCAAGGGATTCAACAACCTTGAGGTTTCTTCCTTGAGCCTAAGACTTCAGTTGGCGTGCCCTCCTGGCACGTCCTTATCCAAATTCCATAGAATTGGAAGTGCACTCTATGCACTGGCTTTCAGAACCCGCAGTGTTTTGTCACACCCTCTTGTCATGAAGCCTCAAATATCCCCAAACTTGAAATCAAAGAATCCAACAGATAGCAGAACCTATCTGTCCCTGAAAATGCATACTAACACACATCTATAGTATATAATGAACACATGAAAACATTCACACAACAGAGAATGACATGCAGGAAAAACTGCTCTTTGTATTAATATGAAATTCCTCCTTTACAAGGTGTTCTTGAGCTCAAACTTTTGAAAGAGTCTTGGCTCTTTCTCTCCTCTATGCACACTGAAATTGACTTTTTCAAAAATGAGATCTAAATATCTTTTACATGAGGGTGCTCTTCGAGCTCTTCCCTCCAAGCTACCTACTCTCATTCAATTACATTTAAATTTACATTGAATGGGCTGTCTAGTCCAGATCAGAGCTAGTTCCAACATTACAACCATTAAAGGCTACTTCTACCTAATGCCTTCTCAAAGGCATGGCTCTATGGCTCCACGGCCTTACATACATTAATTACAAATTTCAAATATGAAAAACGTGAGGGTTGGCGCCTCTCCTCCATTAAATGTGCGCTTTGAATGTGTTGTTTGGATGGTGCGCTGCGGGATTGGGAGTGATGCTCCTACATCATACTCCTCTGCTATAAAAATTCATGAGCTCCTGCTCATGATCTCTCCACCCTAGCTGTTGAAATCCTCCTGGATCCCAAACAACTCTTTGGAGCTATCTCCCTTCTCCATCTCTATGTTGCTTCTCTATTGCTTCTATTGTCTCTCTTCTGCCCAACTTCCCCTTGCTGGCAGTCTTTGTTGATCTGATCATCAGCTCTCTGATATCATCGATCACCGTGTCCAACTGCTACAATGGATGTCTCTATCCTTGCAGCCTCCTCTGCTGAAATTTATCTTTGCAAATGGGAAGATCATCATGATCTCCCATGTCATCTTCTCCATCTCTTGTGGCCTTGATTTTCCACCCTGCTGCAAATTCTTCTCCTGCAGTTCTATCACTAAACTGTTGTTCATCTCCTCCCTATGGCAGTTATGCTTCTTCCATTTCTCCTGCTGGTGTATCTCCAGCTCTCTCCAGCTGCTCCTCAGACTGGAACTCACCTTCATCTGCTTCCAACCTGACTTGTTAGATGTGCATGCCCTGCACCTTCACCCTTCTCTCTAGGGCTTCAATCTTCTCACATAGATCAGTAAAGCTCATGTTGTCTGCATCCTCTTCTTTTGCTTCTACTGCAAGATTCAATGCTACAGTCTCCTCATCTTCCTGGTTGAATATGTTAAGCCATTCCTCAGAATGTTCATCTTCCTCTTCTTGGGCAGTCTCTAACATCTGCTCTAATGCTTCCCCTTCCTTGTTAGTCAATACTGGCTATCCTTCTGCTACTGCATTAGCAACACAGACTTCTACCTCCCCTGGTTGATGTGGAAAGAATATCCCAATTCCCCCAATCATCAAAATATTCCTCTGATCCTCCTACTAGATGGTGCAAGTTTTTAACTTGTCATCATCTTCATTCACATGGATGGTAAAACCACCTGAATCTTCACTTGTCAACACTCCTTGCTGATCCTCCTTTTCTGTCAGCTGTCCTTGCTGGTATGAAATCAACTCTGAGCTCATCTTCTCTCCCTTTCCCTCCTGGAAGTATGGGATTTCTCTGCTCTCCTGAAAGTCTATGATATCCCGCAATGATCTCATCTCATTGCCCACCTAGAAAATTGGGAATTTTCTACTGCCCTCCTGGCAGTTTTTGAGATATTCCAGTGATCTCTCTTCTTCATCATCACTGAGATTTCTCCCAGTCGCTGGCTCACATACCTGAACCACTTACTCTTCTTCATCTCTGAGGCTTCCAGCATGCCTCAACCACATTCTCAACAACCTCCATTGTCCTCTGACCAACAATTCTTTGACTAGCCATTTTACCTTCCGTTTCATGGGCCATTCATACATCCATCATGACCTTGCATCTTGTTGCATCCACAGTGAAATTTATTCCATCTTCGCCCTTATATCAGTGAGCTCTTCATCCCTTTATTCTTTTCTCAATAGCTCCGGGTTTTTCCTTCCAGCGCATCTATGACCTTTAGTGGCCATCTTGCTATCAATATGCCCTCCTGGTAAATCTCGTTGTTGTCACTCGACAACTGTGAGTGCTTCCAACCTCTCTTCTCTACAGTCCCTCTGATTGTCTTTTTGATTGCTACGTACCTGCAAACAATTACCATAAAGTCTCAATACTCTATCTCCATATGCCTGTCTCTACAAGTTGCCTCTAATACCAAACTGATGTGTATCAGAGTGTTTTCCTTCCTACTCCCTCTGCCTGAAATATACAAACAAAGTCAAGCTCTGATACCACTTGGTGCAAACCCCCAACCCTCGGGCCGAGATCTGCTACACAGGATCGTTCAATAACTTCCCTGAGCCAAAGTGACTCTTCTAGATCCCTATTGGAACCTCAAATTTTTGATCCACAAGTCCTACTGAAACCCCACCTGTGCGAACATACACCAGGCATGAGCTTCACCTTCTCACAGCCTCTAAATATGACCGTGATCCTTTACCAAAAAAGGATTTTTGGGTTTTGTGCATTTGCGAACCCAGATGTCGAGTTCCTTTTCCTCTCGACCCTCCGAATGCCGAAATGTTGAAATCACAAATTTTCGGCCTATGCGACCACCTACCCCGTGACCACACACCTCTTTCGAAACTTCAGGGTTTCCAACGCCAAAATGCCCCTATTTCTTGCCTTCCGGATTCCTGAAATCCTGAACCCCAAATCTCCAAAATGCCACTCCCCAAATTTCTTCTCCAAGGATTTCTTTTCCCCAGATTTTCACGTTTCGCGATTTTAGATTTTCAATTGCTGAAGTGCTCGGCTCTCTATAGCGGAATCCCCGAATTGCCAAATTCCAAAATCCCGACACCGAGTATGCCGAAATGTTGGCCTTCTATCGCATTCTCAACACCTTTGGGATTTCACATTTCACGATCCTGCGATGCAAGGTTCTCCCTGTCCCTGATCCTTGGACTTCTCGATATCCAAAATACCGATGTCACTTTCCTTCATGGGATTTTCCCGATACCTCAACTATGTGCTCCTTTTTCAAAATTTTGGGATTCGCAGTTTTGTGAATCCTCTGCAACAAATGTTTCTCCTTCGACTTCCCGGTAGCCGAATCCCTGATATGCCAAAATGTGAATTCTTGGTTGGCTTCCAGATGTCCTCCACACATCCTCATACAAATGGACGACCAGGATCCTCTCGCTGTTTCAGGACTTTCACTGTGAAGTGCCCTGATCTCTTGTCATCGAAATTCCCGAAATGTTGAATCCTGAATCTCTGAAATCTCGAATGCCTCTGCCATTTCGGGGCTTTGACGAGCCTCTGCTCATCTTATGTGAAAGCTTAACTCACACACACTTTCTCCTAGATCTAACGATGGTAAACGTTCTGTGCAAGATTTGACAGCTTAGATCTTCTTCTCTTGTGCACTCTCCCTATGCCGCTACCTGGACGTAAACTTGCAATGGTCCAAATCTCCTCTTTGGCCTGATCTGACAGCAGATGTGCTCCCTCTTGTGAGCTTTTGTTTCTTCCCGATCCTTGGAAGATTTCCCAATTATCAAATACCTTGGTCTCTACTTTCTTCTATGAAGCCTGTATCTCATAGTTTCTGGCTGTATTCTTGAAGAGGCTGACCTTCCTGAGCTTCCTTAGATCCTAAACCCTCCAAAGGGTATCCTTTTGGCCTTCTTCTCTTCTTGGCTTATGGCATGTGCCTGAAATAACTGCTCCTTCTAAGTTTCTTTCTCTTTGAATACTGAAAGGATTCTTCGACTTCTGCACTCCTTGAAGGTCTCTGTCCCTCCTGGACTTTACTTGCTCTAAACCCATGGAAGGATTCCTGACTCCTACACTCCTTGTAGAGTCTCTACATGCATGAAGGTGCTATCTGTCCTGAGCTTATCTGCTGCTCAGACCTCTAAGGGACTTCACCCTTTTTCCTTCTCCCTCATATGGATAATCTGATTCCCTCTTGGCAGTCTCTTTCTCAAGAAACTCCTTACTGATCTTGCAGGGTGTTCAACAACCCTTTGAAGGTCCTATTCCTTGGACACTTCTTCTGTTCCATAAATCAAAAGAGTTATTTCATGTGCTCTATCTACACATCCACTCAATGTCCTCCTGGTAGAGTTTCTCCTCACAGAATCCCACAGTGATTATGTTTCCCTTAATGAATTCAATCCAGAATTTTGTTGTGCACTCTAGCACCTACTCAATTCCCTCCTGACATAGCTTCCAGAATCCTCAGTGATTCTGATTTCTCCTTGAACCCACAATGGAGTTCCCCTCTGCACTTTGTGCCCATTCTCAATGCCCTCCTGGTAGAGCTCTATAGAATCCTCAGTGATTCTATCTCCTTCTGAACTCGAACCAGAGTTCTTCTCCTCAATGCAACCCGTGCATCTGCTCAATGCCTGCCTAGCAGAGCTCTTCCACAATCTCACAGTGATTTTGTCTTTTGTTGTGTTCTCCTCTAAATAGTCTTACCTCCAAGGTATTCAACAACCTTGAGGTTTCTTCCTTGAGCCTAAGACTTCAGCTGGCACGCCCTCCTAGCACGTCCTTGTCCAAATTCCACAGAATTGGAAGTGCACTCTATGCACTGGCTTTCATAACCCGTAGTGTTCTGTCACACCCTCTTGGCATGAAGCCTCAAATATCCCCAAATCTGAAATCAAAGAATCCAATAGATAGTAGAACCTATCTGTCCCTACAAATGAATACTAACACACATCTACAGTATATAATTAACACATGAAAACATTCACACAACACAGAATGAAATGCGAGAAAAATTACTCTTTGTATTAATATGAAATGCCTCCTTTACAAGGTGTTCTTGAGCTCATACTTTTGACAGAATCTCGACTCTTTCTCTCCTCTATGCACACTGCACTTGACTTTTTTAAAAATGAGATCTAAAGATATTTTACATGAGGGGGATCTTCGAGCTCTTCCCTCCAAGATACCTACTCTCATTCAATTATATTTAAATTTACATTGAATGGGATGTCTAGTCCAGATAGGAGCTAGATCCAACCTTACAACCATTAAAGGATACTTCTACCTAACGCCTGCTCAAAGGCATGGCTCTATGGCTCCACGACCTTACATACATTAATTACAAATTTCAAATATGAAAAATGTAAGGGTTGGCACCTCTGCTCCATTAAATGCACGCTTTGAATGTGTTGGTTGGCGAGTGCACTGCCGGCTTGGGAGCGATGCTCCTGCATCAGTCGTTCTGCATGCAACGATGTATTTTAAATTAATGATGAGTCATGTACAAAATAGGTGCACTAGCATTTGACATCCAAGCATTCTGGCCTAATACCAAAACATAAGAATCCCAACTTATAATAACTAGCTCACTAGCCTATAACACATATCATATACATGAGGCCCCTTTGTCCTCCATACTTCACGCACTTTGGTTACTGTGTGTGGTATCCGAGAATGTGCATGGAATGTGAATACTACATCATTTTACTGCCCAGTTCATGCACTCACTATTCCACATGACGCACATTACCAATTGATGTCAAAACAACTCACTAAATTATTTGTATTACATGTACAATTAGGTTTGGCCGAGGGATATTACAATCCCCTCCCCTTATTTATGCACTGTCCTCAGTGCATCATACACCCATATACAACAGAGTTTCCAAAAATCTTCCAAAAGATGCGGGTATTCTGTCTGCATTGCATCCTCATGCTCCCAAGTAGCGTCCACATGATCATACAAGGTCCATTGAACCTTTACAAGCCCTATGGCTTGGTTCCGGAGCTGTTTGACTTCTGGTCCAAAATACACACCGGATGCACTTGAAAAGCGCCTTCTTGCTCCACCTGAATCACATTCCAGTCAATAACATGATTATCATCAGGTATATATTTCTTTAGAAATGATACATGGAAGACATTGTGAACAAACATAGATGTAGGCAATGCAATCATATAAGCAACTGGACCAATCCTCTCTAGGATTTCAAATGGCCCACAAATATGGCTGCCAACTTGGTGCATCTTTTAAATTCTGCTTAATTTTTATCATTTGGTCCTCCATCTCCCTGAGCAGCTCTAGCCCAACTACTTTCGTATCAGCTAGATTATCCCAACTTACTGGAGTATTGCACCTTCTACCGTAAAGTTCTTCAAATGGGCTCATCTTCAATGATGCCTGATACCCATTGTTGTAAGCGAATTCTACCAAGTGTAGGTAGTCTTCCCATTTTGATGGTTTTTCCATCACATACATTCTCAGTATATCTTTTATCACTCTATTCACCCTCTCTATCTGTCCATCAGACTCGGGATGATAAGCTGTACTAAAGTTCAAACTCGTTCTGAATCTTTTGAACAATCCTTTCCAAAAATTCGAGGTGGATTTCGGGTCTTTGTCGAACACAATTGTTTTTGGAATTCCATGCAATCATACCACTTCCTTCATAAAAATATCAGCAACATCTGTTGCCTTGTGACTAGTTTTCAGTGGAATAAAATGGGCAACTTCTGTAAGCTTGTCCACCACCACCATGATTGAATCATGCAGATTGCCTGTTCTAGGCAATCCCATAATAAAATCCATTGTCACTACTTCCCACTTCCATTCAGGAATGGTTAAATGTTGCAACAACTCTGTTGGGTGCCTATTCTCAGCTTTAAATTTCTGGCATTCCATACATCTAGCGATGTACTTGGCGATCTCTCTCTTCATACCTGGCCAAAAGTAATGGCTCTTGATTGTTGCCACGGTTTTCTGATATCTAGGGTGCCCTGCATAAGGAACATTATGCATTTCATGCAAAATCATACACTTCAAGTCCTTTACATTTGGAACAAACATTATGTTCTTGCGCAATAGTATTCCATCTATTCCCAAATTATAATTATCCACCTTTTGTGGCATCTTACCCTGCTGTAGCATTGCTACCAATTCTTTATATTGCGGATCTTCATTTGCAGCCTCCAGAAATTTTCTTTTAATATCATTCTGATACATGCTAATAGTTGTAGCATGTAATTCATGTACCCTCCTGCTGAGTGCATCAGCCACTTTATCCTCTTTCCCCTTGATATGCTTTATATCAAAGTCATATTCGCTTAGAAATTCTAACCACCTGCTTTGCCTAGAATTTAGATTTAGCTGATCAAATAAATATTTCAGACCATTGTGGTCTGTTCTTAGCTCAAAAATATTTCCTATGAGGTAGTGTCTCCATTTCCTCAAGGCATGCACCATGGATGCCAACTCCAAATCATGAGTGACATAGTTTCTTTCATGATCCTTCAACTTCCTTGATTAATAACATATAAAAAACTTATTTTGACTGAGGTATCCACCAAGTCCTTCATTACATGCATTGGTGCATATGATGAAGTCTTCATCTGGGTCTGCAATCCTTAATATTGGAGCACTTGTCAATAATTGTTTCAAGTGTTGGAAACTCTCCTCGCAATCCAATGTCCACTAAAACTTCACTCCCTTTCTTTGCAAAGAAGTGATTGAGTGAGGAATCTGTGAGAATCCTTGAATAAATCTTTTGTAGTAGCCTGCAAGACCCATGAATGATCTCACCTCTATCACATTCTTTGGTGATGACCATTCTCTAATGGCCTCAATATTTTCAGGATCCACTTCTATCCCATCCTTTTAAATGATATGCCCCAAATAATGAATCTGTTTCTGATAAAATGAACACTTTCTCAATTTGGCATACAACTGATGTTCCCTTAATAATTGAAACACCATCCTCAAATGATGTTCATGCTCTTCCTCTGACTTGGAATATATAATAATTTCATCCAAAAATACAATGATGAACTTGTCCAAATACTCTCGGAAAACACCATTCATTAAGCACATGAAAACAAATGGTGCATTTGACAACCCAAATGGCACCATTGTGAACTCATAATGACCATACCTTTTCCTAAAGGCGGTCTTGCTGATATCTTCTTCTTTAATCCTTACAAGATGGTATCCTGATCTGAGATCTATCTTTGAAAATATATTTTCATCCTTCAATTGATCAAAGAGGTCATCAATCCTTGGCAGAGGATACTTGTTCTTAACAGTCACTTTATTCAACTGTCTAAAGTCAATGCACAATCTTAGTGTTCCATCTTTCTTTGTCACAAACAAGATTGGGGCACCCCAAGGCGACACGCTTGGGCGTATATACCCCTTCTTCAGAAGTTCTTCAAGTTGCATTTTCAACTCCTTCAATTCTGGTGTGCTCATTCTGTAAGGAGTCTTTGATACTGGTGCTGCTCCAGGCATTAAATTTATAGAGAAATCAATGTCTCTCCTTGGGGGTAGTCTGGGTACCTCCTTGAACACATCTTCAAAATCTTCCAGGAATGCATAATCTTCCAAATTTGACACCTTATCTCTAGGTGTCTATGCCAAATGAGCTACCATTAATTGGCACCCTTTTCTGTAACATTTCTTTCGCTGCAATGCTGAAATTTCTCTAATGACTACTGCCCTCGGAATTCCCTGTACTTTTCTTAGTTTCCCTTGCTCATCCAGACAAGTAAATTATTTGTTGTGATAGTCTAAGAGAGTTTGATGTTGGTCCAACCAATCCATCCCAATTAGATAGTCATAGGAACCTAAAGGCAAGATGTTTAAATATGCCTTGGTGTTTAGTCCATTCATGTCTATGAGGCATGACTTAACCATCTCATTAAATTTCCTTCTGGCTCCCATAACCAGTTGCACCAACCAAGATTTCTCATTTTTTCTTCTTGGTAGTTGCAAACTTTTCACCATCTTAGGGTCTATATAACTATGAATAGCTCCTGAATCAATTAAAATAGAAATGGTTTGGTTGTTGATCATACCTTCCACTTCAATCATGTGGGAGTGATACTCTGCTTGCTTGTTGTCTAGGGATACACAAATCCTTGGAACATATCTTCCCATGTCCTCCACTGTTTCAGCTTGTTGTACATTGTGAACAACCCTTCCTTTTTCACCTTTGTGAGGACAATCTCTGAACCTATGGTCCCCCTTTTCAACCCCAACATTTCATAGGTGGATACCTTGGCACTTGACTCCCTGTGTCAATCGTTCTAGGTTATTTAGGCATTTGTTGTCCTTGTGGATTATTTCTGAAGAATGGTGGCTTAGCCCCCTTCTTCCTTTGATCCATCTTGAATTTCTTATTGTCTTACCAAGCCTTTTGGAAAGATAACCTTGCTTTCTGCTGATCATATAGGCATTTAGCTCACCTTATGGTCTCTTCTAATGTCTTGGGATCATCATACTGTATTTTGTCACTGATGAACGATGGAAATCCACTCAAATACCTTTGAATTTTGACTGTCTCATCCTTGATGAAAGAGACATAATTCAACAGTTCCAAAAACCTTATCTCATATTCATCTATGGTCATACTTCCAAGCTTGAGTTCAAAGAAATATTTCATTTTCTTGTCATAGTATCTCTTAGTCAAGTACTTCTTCTCAAAATACTTCTTGAATTCCCTCCAAGTAACACTTTTCTCTACAATCTGTTGCACCTGCACAAGTTGATCCCATCACATGGAGGCATTTCCTTTGAGTTGATAGATAACAATTCTACCTTTTGCATGAGAAGAATAATTATGCAATTGAAAATACCTTCTCATGCCCAACAACCATGTTTCATCATCTTCATCCTTCTTGTGCTTCACATCAAATGTAGGAGGTTTGATTTTGTTCATTTCGCCTCGTAGCTCAGTCACCCTAGATCTCTTATACCTTCTGACAGGGGATAGACTCGAGTTGTTTCTTGCTCTCTTATTCGAATTCCTTAGGGAATGATGGTGATTTCTACTAGCACTTTTTTCTTTTCTTTTCTCCTCTGAAGGCTTATGACACCCAGATTTAATTGAGCCACTCTCCTTAACCAATTTATTTTCTATTCTATTCAAACCCTCCAATAAATTCATGTTGAAGTCATCCTGCTACTCTTTGGCTTTCATAAGCCTTTCATTATCAGATTTATGGCTTTGAACATCCTTCTGCAAATTCTTAATGGTCTCAACCATATTCATATTTTCATTCCTTTCTTCTCCATGTCTGTTGGATTTCGTTCCTTCAATGCCAAAACGGACATACACCCCTCTGCTCTCATCTTTCTGACTGTAATTCCCCTATGCTTCTTCCATTCTTATGGACTCCGCACTGGTCTGATCTGATCTAGTTGTTAATTCTGCAAAATGTGTAGCCATTGAAACTTATCAGGATAACAATTCAATAATCCATGAAAATATGCACCATTTTGGTTCAGTATATACATCAGATTTATCTCTCTCGATTTCCTGGTGTTATCACCATGAAAATTCTAGATAAGACCCAAGTCTTGAAAACATAGACGCACAGTGCCTTCAAAGATACATCTGTGCAAGAAGGTGGTTTGTCGAAACCACTTTCATCAAGACATGGTATCACATGTCTCAACATGTCAAATCCACCACTCGTGGAGCGGGTGAGGCTAGTCAGATCACACTTCTTCACTCGTTCGATACTTTGCAGCCATGTGACGTCAGTTGAATGCCTCCATGTAATGAACTCAAAAGATAATCATTTGAAATGGATTGGCCGAGCGTGGAAACCCAACACTCTTGTACGTAATCCATATATGCTTCATAATTGGAATTCTATAACTATTAATCCTCAAGTATGAAGGTATCTGCGTATCCATAACTGAAGTAATATCCAAACTGCTCAACTTTCTTCTTTTTGTAAAAGCATTTTGGTATCCACAACTTGAGATACATGGACAAGGCTAAATCGAGTGAGACTGGTTATTTGGGAAACATGCTAGACTTTCCTGGAATAAGGAGGAAAGGGTCCTTGCACACATTCTAGCAACTAAATTCCACATAGAGCTGGCTATAGACTTGCGGTTGGAAGTCAGGATGAATCCCACTATGAAGGATTTAGTCATCAATAGGCCAACTGCTAAGAATAAAAGGAGCAAGCGACAAAAGAAGGAGGAATCCATGGTTGAGGCGGCCTAAAGTGTCGGAGAGAATCAACCGGTCTGGTTAGATTCTTCTTTAAAGGAGGAGATCGCAAAGATGAAGTGAGTCTTCAACTAAAATTAAGCGTGTTTCAGCGAATTTTTGAACAACTGGTAGCAGAGATAAGGAGTACCAGAGATGATTGACATGTTCTTAAACGACCCTTTTTACAACAGGCTAACTGTTGTCATCCCCCTTTTGTAATTTTGTGATTAATACGATTATATAAATACATAAACAAATTTTAGATTGTTTATTACAAAATTCTATCTGGTGGTGTTATAAATCTTGTTTTCTTTTATGGTATGATTTTCTTGTAATCTTATATTTGACTTTCATTTGTCTGAATCGGAGAAAAAACAAAACTCATAATTCTTTTTAATTAATGCTTCGATGTGATTGTGTGTTTTTTTTTTTTTTTATTATGAAATTTAAAATCAGACTCATCACTTTCCAAGCAACTTCGTGCGCACTAAACTTCAGCCTGTACCTTTACATTTAACTTTCATAGAAACATCTCAAGGTAAAACGATTTTCCACGCACCTATATCTACTGTGCATTTCTTCTCCGTCGCGTCGACAACTTGCGCGCACTACTCTTGCGTTGTGTGCCAATGCCCACTGGGCATAGTTTTGGTATCGCGCACTGATACTCTAAATGCATTTCACCATGTCAAAGTTCAACATATTCTATCATGCACAATTATCTGCATGCACTACTGAACACACTGTCGTGAGACAACTTATACTCATACTATGCGTGTACCAACAAAAATCCTCTATGTTAAGCAATACTTGCACACCACACGTGCACATTACTATGTGTGTGCTCACCGCGCATGGCTAAATTCTGTGCGTGGATCCACATATAATAATCTTCCACGTGGTGCCACAATTTACCGCGCACACTGGCACGCCAACATTTTCCATGGACACTCTGTGACTCAATTTTTGGGTCACTTCGAAGTTACTCTTCTGTGAATATTCGCTTCAACTGAACCCCTCTAGCCCATCCAGGCTCAGTGTTGAACTGAAGCTCTAATACCAATTTGTAACGTTCCCCGACCACTCGCGAGTCAGGGTCACCACTCTAGAGAAATCTCTCATGCTCTGACACCAGTTGGTAACATCCCCAGGCTTATACAGGCCGGACCATGCTACTCTAGGGAATGCTTTCGTTCTCTTACTGCAGAACATATGGTAACATACCCAGTAATTGATTGAGCTATGCCACATAAACTTTCTCTTAAAACTGCATGCAACTTAAACACGTACATACAGTACTATTGCAGAAGCTTTACATATAAACATAAACAAACCATTACATTCTGTAATATACAACTTTATACTGAAATAATAGTAACCACAGATATGCAACATATATAGGGAATTACCCATAAACACAAAGGAAATTATAATCACATATATGATAAACCGTAACATAGGCATGTAAATAACAAAGTAGCATATCATTATATCATATGATTGGTACTTATCTTGGAAATATTGTCACCAAATGTGTACATACCATCCACGAACCTCCCAGCCTTAGACTACATTGTTCATCACTCTCAACAATGAGTTACCCCCGAGCTAGGACTGAACTCCACCCAGGGTAAAGGGTTCCTAATCAAGCTAAGTCTCATGGAAAATAGGAAAGACTCTGTCTTAGGTGCTCACTGAACTAATAGCTTATAGCCTCTCATTCCCCACATGCCTATCCCACCCAAGGAAGTGTGCCCCTTCTCTGCTCAATAGTCCCTCGGCTGCCCCACTTCCCTTCTAGGGCTTCAGCAACAAGTGGGACCAGAAGTCTTAGAGCATTGTAGATGTAGTTTAGCACCTTCGGGAATCAATCCCCAACAATTCTCTCGCTCAAAGAATTGCTCACGGGCCTGACAATCCGCTTCTTCAATCCCACTCCAAGATAACCAGGTACACCAACTAGAAGAGTCTATGGGAACATTCTTAGAAATGGTGAAATGGTTGTCTCAAGGATAACAAAATGCGTGAGTGAAAATGGTCATGAAATCATTGATTGGATAATTGAGTGAAGGAAGGAATCATTGTGGAACTCCTTGTGGAAGTGATTGTCTGAATTATGGTCCAGATGCTCGTAATAAAAATCCCCGTGAAAAGTGACCAAATGAGCTAAGTGCCCCACGATATGAATGCATGTCCCCAACTGGACACTTGTCATATCAGAAGTTACTTTGGTCCACTTGTCCCCAACTTTAGAACTTAGGATAAAATAATTATCCATACTTTATAATTTTAGGAAATATTAACATAATATTCCTTTGACTTTTGGCCCTCCCTTTCCCTAGCTGGTAAAGTTCAGTCCCCCATCTCTTTTATCATGGTCAATCTGTGCACAATGATGTATTTTATATTAATCATGAGTCATGTACAAAATAGACTCACTAGCCTTTGACATCTAGGCGTTCCGACCTAATACCAAAACATAAGCATCCTAGCTTATAATAACTGGATCACTAGCCTATAACACATATCATATACACGAGGCTCATTTTCCTCCATACTGCACGCAGTTTAGTTACTGCACACGGTATCCGGGAATGTGCATACTACATCATTTTACTGCGCAGTTCATGCGCGCACTATGCCACATGACGCGCATTACCAATTGATGTCAAAACAGCTCACCAGCTTACTTATATTACATTTACAATTGGATTCGGCCGAGGGATATTACACAGGTGAGTGTTTGGGGCTTGTTGTCCCTTGACCAATTTTTGGAGATCCTTGGTCATTTTTGACCTATTTTGGGACTTCGACAGTCTGGTCGAAGGAGAAGCGCAAGTCGAAGCAGAGATCGGGGGATCTCGTCCCCTTTTTAGGGAATTTTTTGGATTAGGGTTTATGTAACAGGTATGGGATGTCGGCCCATGGGTTTACCCATGTTTAGGCCCCATTTGTAATGTATAAAGAGATATATAGGTGATGTAAGAAGAGGTCGGTGAGATAAGTGCGAATAGTTGTGGATGCTCTATGCATACTGTGTGTTAAGACTTGCAAAGATAAATGCAAGTGATTGTAAGAAGCTTTTGTGTAGACTGTGTGAGAAGGCTCTATGCTTAAACCTAGTGTTGGAGCTGCCTTTTTCAGCTAGTTTAAATGTAATTTTTAAAGTCAAATGTTGGTCTTTAAGTTCTCTTTCATTTCGTGACATTTGCAAACTAAATTTTTCAGTAGTCTAGACATGTGAAATAGTGAAGGATGTTATGTTTCATAAGTCACCACCTTTTATCGTTAAATGAAAATTTTTACTTTTTGTACCTCGGGATATCACACTTCAGGAGTTACAAATCACAAGATTTACAAGCCCCAATGTGTGAGGTCGCAAAAAATTTGTTAAAAGCTTACCTCAGGTTAAAGCTAAGAGTAAAATTCTTTAAACCCCGGTCAAGTGCTATCAGGATTTCGCATCTCGGCATTCACTCTCTCCAAAAGCGTTATTGTCATAACTTCGATAGGCGAAGCCATGAAACTTTTACATAAGTAACCCAGGTTAGTGTCAGGGGTGGTTAGTTTTTACCATGGTTAAAGCTTGTCGGGATTTTGCGACTCGGCGTATACGCCTCCCAAAAGCTATACCTTTGAAACCCCAAGTGGCAAAGTCGCGATATTTCTCAAATATTAATTAATTAAAACACTTAATCTAGTTTATATTCTAGTTTAAATAGATCACATGATCACGATCTTGGGATTTCACGACTCGACATACACTCCTCCTAGAAACTATACCTTCGAAGCCCTGAGTTGTGAAGTCGCGATATAAATTAAAACATGATTAATTAAACACTTAATCTTGTTTACGTTCTTGCTTAACTAAATCCAATCATTGCAATCTCGGGTTTTAGAGGCTTCAAAGGTTAGAGTGAAAACTCCCGATAAGGCGAACGCCAAAATCTTGATTAAAGTTTAATAAATCCTAATTAAAGAAGCTAAGCGAGCTTAATCAGTGTTTAATGCAAAAAATAATATGCACAGTCTACGAGGTAAATTGAAATTTTCCTTAAGCCAACTTGTGTCACGAACCGTCAAAATTTATGGCATTAATTGGGAATAAGGTGAAGCGACAAGTAAGGATATGGTTTTAATTGCTAAATATGTCTCGAAAATTGATTTGACCATTCTGTTCATAAGGACGTCAAGGTTTTAAATGGTCGAAGATATATATCTTTTTCTTTAATGTCACAGAGCTCATTTCTATTTTACGCAGAGAAACTTTCCTCAACAAACTAATTTCTGTATATATACATATTTTTATCGTAGGAGAGATAAATCAGAATCCCCCATCATGGCCCCACGAAAAGCGTCCAAGGAAAGTGCTAAGATTTCAGGGCAAGGCTCGGATAACGTTTCTGATATTTCACCCCGAACCGTTGATTTAGTCAGAACCTGGTCATATATTTTTGAGATTCTGCAGTCCGAATTGGTAGATTGTTCAGATGATTCCAATGAAAATGAAAAGGATGACATGGACACCAAATACAATATCGTTGTCCAAGCATAAATGAATAAAGTAGCGGCCAGGCCACGTCTACTTCCTTACTATGATATGATCTGATGGGTGCTAGACCATGTAGATATCCCAACCATAACCATCGTCAACGAGCAAAAGGTCACTATTGGGACCTTTAGACCAGAACAATTATAGGTGATGTACAAGTTTCCACCCATGTCGAATTTCACATACCATTTCGAGTTTCTTGAGGATTTTAAATAGAAGGAATGCCAACAATACGTCAAAAGCTTATCTAATTAGATTAAGGATTGGGTCTCACACCCCACGAAGTTCAGGGCCGATAGCAACGAAATTTATTCCATATCTTCTTTGGAACCACAGTTCAAATACATAGCAATGATGACCTATAGATTGTATGGGAGGGAAGACACCACACATTGTTTCCTCCCATGGGTGCCTCTGATGCATACAGTGGTGGAAGGCTATTCCTTTGACTAGGCCAAATTGTTTTCATATAGTCTGACCAGTCGGATTACAGAGTATCGGATGCAGAGGATGAGCAGGAAGGCCGCTTCATTCTTTATGTCTGCATACATCATGGATGTCGTGTGTTTTGTGATGCCTTTTCCCTTAATTAGTTGTAGTTGGGCTACATCGGATGCTGAGCCTATCCACGTCTACCATTCAAAGATTTGGGAAGATGAGGCTTCATATTTCATATATGAAATTTTCAATTGGGTAATGGTACCGATGCATGTCTCCATATTTGGTAATCCACCACCCAGGATCTCAGATAGCATCGCAGCCAATTTGAATAGTATGGCTAACTGGTACATGGAGGAAGAATTTTCATACATCAGGGTTTTCGACGCTTCTATCCCTCCACATGTTGTACCATTATTTATACCAGATAGGTTGGCTTGTCGCGAGATTGCTAGGAAAACCGTGATTGGTGGCGTAAGCAACGAGCTTAAGGGATATTCTAAGAAGGTATGGCCACCATTCCCTATTCATTTGAACACCTATTCATAATTAGATTTTTGGCATTCAAAGGCTGAAGAAACAACCTTGGAAGATATTAAATTGGTTCACATTGAATTTAGGAAACACGACCCACACAGGGTCATGAGTAATCACTTGGCTAGTTGTGACCTCAAAAGGTTTGAGCATGAGAATTCACCTCATGATGACATTTTCTAAGGCATGAGATATTATGCTAAGGTTTTGGCTAGGATACAATCCCTATCGCCCAAAGAGAGGGTCGATGTTTTCAAATTCCAAGAACATTGGCGGAGCTTCCTTCCCCTAGTATTATGGGGTGAGAATCCAACGGTCGTAGAGGTGCAGCAAATGGAAGTCAAAGGCTCCAAAGATTCAGCACCCGGCCAAGAAGAACACCAGGACAAGAAAGAGAAAACTGGGGGCCCGAAATAGGAAGCTGAGACTTCCTACCCTCCGAGCGAGCCAACCTCAGTTTTTACTCTGGGGATATCATCTAAGAAGGTCATGAATCCCATCATTTCTATTACCCCCCTACAGTCCACAAAAGGGGTCCGAGATGCAGGGTGGGTTTTCGGTGAAGAATTAACGCCCATAACAATGGAAGAGCTACCTCTGAATGAATTCTTCTTTGATAAGAAGAGAAAGGTTGTCGTGAAACAAGAATTTTATCAATAGGCAGGTAAGGTAGTGAAGAAATTTAAAATCTTAGCCGATGGAAAAGAGGTGAAGAAGCAAGAATTTGTGACTCAAATAGAAGGAACATTGGGGGATTTCGCTACAACCAACCAATATTTAGTCAGGACCCTAAAGGATCAGTTGAAGTGAAAAAATAATTTGATCAAAACATTAGAAGCTAAACTAGCTATAACAAAGGCCGCTACCAAAGATTAGGCGAATACAGGTTTGGAACAAGCTAGAGTAGTTGATCAAAAGGAAATTGAGCGGCTCAAAGCCAACCTCGAACAGACACAGATGATGGCTCAGACAAGTCAAACACAGGTAGGCCAGAAAGGAGAATTGATAGAGAGGCTACAAGCCAAATTAGAATTCGTCGAAAGCCAAGTAATTGATATTAGGATATTTCAATCCCAAGCTATAGAAATCAGAAAAAGAGTGTCGGCAGCTCAACAAGGCCTACTTGCTAAGGTATAAATGATTCAAAACAACTGCCAACTCATTGATCGAATATTGGAAAAAATCACTCTCAGAGAAAAAGATGTTGGGGCGGCCTGAGTTGCTTTCCAGGAGGATATTATAGCCACGATGAGGAGGGAAACATGAAGTAGTTCCAGGTTTTCTATCTCGGAGCAGACCCGAGGTAACATCTTGTTGAAAGAATGGGAACGTGAAATATCCGAAGGCAGAAAACAAGATAGAGAGATAATATAATCTTGTGAAGAAACCTTTGGTTTTGTAGATGGAAGTTGGTTGGGTTCTGATGATGAAGGCAACATTGAAACACTGGGCCAGATCAATACAACCAAGCATCTGCTCAAGATCAAGGAAAATGAAGAAAGAGAATTGGCTGAAATATCACAAATAACCCAAACGGACATAGTCCAAATAGATAAATGGTTGATTAAAATGAGTGTACAATTATGTTCTATCAGCGCCAAAGACCAACAGGTGGAGGGAAAGTTGCCAAAATTGGCGAAGGATTGTTACACTTTCGAGGCCAACAATCAAGCAAAACCTTTTAAGTTAATATCCCACCTAGTGGAGAAGTGCATCATTTGCATGGAGCATGCGAAGAGGCAGATTTCCGGTACCAAATAAGGACAGAAACCAAGAATTGAAACGATTAATCTCCTTTGTTGTAACCGAAAACCTCTGGAATGTTCACGATTCCATACTATAGAAATTTGTATAAATATACATTTTGTAGAAAGAACAAGGGGTTGGACCTATTTTGGTCGATTGTAATAGAGACTCTCCTTTTTGAATATTAATACAAAGCGATCTGAAGACTCCTGATTCCATCAAGATTGTGTTATGAGTTTGTTTCCTCTCTGTTTTCTTGTTCAATTTCATTTCGCACATATATGTTTGATGAATGTTACACTGCAATTTAGTAAAACCTCTACTGTGGTGATTAATTTTAATTGTCTATATAGTTTATAGTTTTT